>PVIY010021358.1:25378-42646 GCA_004026745.1 Myrmecophaga tridactyla
TTCTGAAATTTAGGAGGTGATCCCTTACTCCTGTGTTAACTCTGACCTGGCCCGGTCCCTTGGCTCCAGACCGGCCCCTGGGGTTTTGGGAAGAAGATGGGAATATTATTACTAGGCCCTTTTACTCTTGAGGCCCGAGGCTCAGGATTTGAGTTTAACAAACTAAGCATTTTCCACCTGGGCGTTTTTAACTATAGGCCTAACGTAACAGTGAATGGTTAACAGGTTTTTTAAAAACATGCGTAGGACATTTCTGACTTGATTTACTCAAAATATTTTTTCCATTTTGTATTTTGAAGAATATGAAAGTGATGACGACTCTTACGAAGTGTTGGATTTAACTGAGTATGCAAGAAGACATCACTGGTGGAATCGAGTGTTTGGCCACAGTTCCGGACCTATGGTAGAAAAATACTCAGTGGCCACTCAGATTGTAATGGGTGGAGTGACTGGCTGGTGAGAAGAACATCTTTTTCATTAATTTTCATTAGGAACTTAGCTTGACTGCTGCCTTTTTGTACATGGGCCAGACTCACTAAGCATAGAGTGGGTTTACACTGTTAATCTTCGAAAAGCACTGTTTTGACCTTTTCTCTGTGAAATATTGGTGTCACCTATACTGAGACATGCTTTGATAATCCTCCTCCTGAAACCCACCACTGTTCCACTGTTCCCCCTCACCCTTCTTTTGATGATATATTTTCCCCTTTTTCAATTTCAGCAAACTTAGTGCATCTAATAAAGTGATAGTGGATAGATAGGAAGAACTATATGAGAAGAGTTTATATGTAAATAATTTTTATCACCCAGTGCTATTACCTGGAAAAACTGGGAGAAACATGCGCAATAGAATGGATCTCTAGAATTGTCAACCCTGTAGACAGCAGTGTGAAATCTTCAGTGAAAATCATTGATGATCCTAGATGCTACTGCTGTTTTTTGTGGGCTGGTCCTGACTATGCCAGTGCTTTGAAGAACTGTTGTAGAACATTGGTTTTGTGTTGGTGTTAAAGGGCTGACTGCTTATTCTGTAATAATTTTGTGTAGTGCATTAAGGAGGAGCCACTATTTGGCATAAACCTAACCAGTTAACACTTCAGACTACATGACTACATAATTGCTACTATGGATGTAATTCTGATACTCTGTGAATAAAAGATTAGCCAGATAGCAGAGGTCAGAAACAAGGGTCTGACCCTTTACTTTGAAAATGTTTATGACCAGAGAGAACTTTTGAAGTGAGGGTTCTTAACTTGTGAATAATCTTTATTCTTAGGTTCTAGGTTAAATTCATCTTACATTGACTTAATTTACATATTTACATATTTACATTTGATAGATATAAAATTAAAATTTTTGATTGGTGTTTTACATGTGCCTTGGAACAGTGGCTTATTGCTCCAGGCATTCTTGTAAATGTCATTTTATGGGTTGAAATATTCATTGTGAAGATTCTGTGATGGAGCGATGCAGTCTTTGTGTTCATATGTGTACTTATTAATGCTGCTGTGTGATAAAATCTGCAATTAGGATATTCCTGGTCAGGACCCTGATCATTCAGATGATTCTCCACAGGTTGGTTGTACCTTGATCCCCTTAATTTTCAGGGTCTGGCCTTCTGCTTATATGAGCTCACAATTTGGTGCCATAGGTGGTTGGTTAATGTGAGTCAGGGCCTGAAGCCCAAACTTAAAAAATACAAAAAGATAAAATTGAGAAATAGAATGATCAAACTTTATGCAAGCTTGATGAGAATCTCTGTAACTGGCAGAAATTTGCTTGCAGAGCCTAGGAACAGCAGGGGGATTAGTGGGTCCATTTTAGTGGCAAATAACCTTTAAGCAGTGGATACACGTTTGTGGAGCATGCTGCCTAGGGTATTCTTAAAACTTGGCATGTTTGCCTCCCCCTCTCCCTTTGTGGCCTTCCTTGCTGACTCCTTTGCTTAGGGGTGTGTTCTCTGTAGTAATGCATGTATTTGGGTTTTAGCCAGGTATTTGCCCAGGAGCTGTGTAATAGGACTCTAACATTTTACAGGTGATTTGTTGCAATGACTATAGATTCTGTCTAGTACATTGTTGCAATTTTCTTAGTGTATAAAGCTGATGCAATATTGTGGCATACATTAAGGAGGAACAGTTAATAGATGTTAGCCAGTTAACAGTTCAGGCTGATTCACGACATGAATGGAAGACTGAGGACATTATATTTAGCTGTAGGGAACTATAGATTTTTTTAGCATAATAAGATATATCTTTGTGAGTGGTTGCTAGGAGAGACTGAAAGTGGAAAAACCAGTTAGCGGGCCCTTAGCGTAGTCCAGAAGCAGGTAATGGAAGCCTGAACCATTAGCAGGGTAATGATTTTCTGGAGAATGGGAAAGGAGAAGACATTGTCAAATAATGTCCTGAAGCTTGAATATATAGAATGTGGCAATCAATTGGACCAAGGAGAGAATGAGGAAGGCAGTCTGAGATGAATATGAGGTGGTCAGGCTGGAGAGCAGAGCTATCACGTATAAGTTGGGACCTTAGCCAACAGTTGATTTCATTGAAAAGGTGATGTTTGCTTTGGGATATTTTGAATATGTGGTTCTGTCTTAAAGATGCCCAGCATATAATTGGAAATTTAAGAGTTAGAAATCTGGGATTCATTTGCACAGTAGGGATCTGGAATTCTGAAGGGAATATGTGACCGTACTGAAGAGAAAGTCAACCACAAAAGTAATATGGGAGCTGATACTCTTAGGATAGATGAGACAAAACAGGTTTACTATAAGGAGAGAGAGATATAGGTAAGGAAAATGAGAAATATGTACTGCAGTAGTCATAAAACTAGACCTTAAAGGATAGGAAAGCTTTAGATAGGTAAAGCTAGGCAGAACCCCCTAGAAACAGGGCAATATATAGCGCGAGCAAACGTGATGACTCATTTGGAAATTAGGTTGGAACAGAAGGTTTGGGTAGAGTACAGGTTGGCTAGGTATATGGAGCATCTTGTATTAAAAAAACAAAATGAAACACTTTTATTATGGGAAATTTCAACTTAAACAAAAGTAGAGGGAAGGGTATAGCGAACTCTTTAGTATCTCATCATCCAGTTTCAGTAGCCAATCTTCTTTCCTCCGAGTTCCCCCTCCTCTTTTTACCATCCCTTATTTTGAAGCAAATATCAGACATTTTCAATTGTGCTTTTTTTTTTCACCGTCCTTTGCTGTTTATTATGCACACATACAGTGGGATTTTTACCAAGGAAAAATAAAAGTATGGGTAAAATACTAGTAAAGAAGAATGTTGGATGGAACCCATTTAAAAGCAGAATTTCTTTACTCTGGGAAACCAACTTCCTAGAGAGGCTACAATATCAACTCAGGGACACTCCAAAAGCTTTTCTGGAAAGGAGAAACAGGCTTCTTTTTACATTTGCTGTTGGGCAGGAGAAGCTATCTCCTTTGTTTCTTACTTAATCTAAATCAAAATATATCCCCCTCCACAAAGAAGTTCTGAAATGTTAACTCCCAGTGAATCTTGACACAGAGCCAAATCCCCAATGGGCACTCTACAAATACGAATTTCTAAAAGTGGCTGTCAGGTGGTAAGATGGATAAGAGACACTTGATCCATAGTCATAAGAAAAGCATATAGTCTATTGGGCCAAGTCAAATAAATTTTGTGCCTTTTGGCAAGTCAGTCAATAGCTAAAAAAGGCCCCCATTACAGATTCTGATGAAGTTTTCAAGGACAAACCCAAGAGAATATGTATACAGAACTTTGATGAGCCTTTACAAATGCCTATGTAGTAACACACTGCTCACATACATGATTCCTGAGAAGGGCTTCTTTGTTTCTAGCTCTAATTTAAAAAAAAAAATTTTTTTTTATTCACTTTGAATTTAAAGAAAAATATTACAACAAAGAAACTCAAACATTCTTAACATATGATCATTCCATTCTATATATATAATCAGTAATTCACAATATCATCACGTAGTTGCATATTCATCATCATGATCATTTCTTAGAACATTTGCATCAATTCAGAAAAAGAAATAAAAAGACAACAGAAAAAAATTCATGCATACCATACCCCTTACCTCTCCATTTCATTGATCACTAGCATTTCAATCTAAGTTTATTTTAACATTTATTCCCCCTATTATTTATTTTTATTCGATATGTTTTACTCCTCTGTTGATAAGGTAGATAAAAGGAGCATCAGACACAAGGTTTTCAAAATGACACAGTCACATTGTGAAAGCTATATCATTTTACAATCATCATCAAGAAACATGGCTACTGGAACACAGCTCTACATTTTCAGGCAGTTCCCTTCAGCCTCTCTATTACATCTTGGATGACAAGGTGATGTCTACTTAATGTGTAAGAATAACCTCCAGGATAACCTCTCGACTCTGTTTGGAATCTCTCAGCTATTGACACTTTGTCTCATTTCACTCTTCCCCCTTTTGGTCAAGAAGGTTTTCTCAATCCCTTGATGCTGAGTCTCGGCTCATTCTATGATTTCTGTCCCACATTGCCAGGAAGGTCTACACCCCTGGGAATCATGTCCCACGTAGACAGGGGGAGGGTGGTGAGATTGCTTGTTGTGTTGGCTGGAGAGAGAGGCCACATCTGAGTAACAAAAGAGGCTCTCTTGGGGGTAACTTTTAGGCCTAAATTTTAAGTAGACTTGACCTATCCTTTGTGGGGTTAAGTTTCATATGAACAAACCCCAAGACTGGGGACTCAGCCTGTAGCTTTTGTTGTCTACAATGCTTGTGAGACTATCAAGAATTCAACTTGGGGAAGTTGAATTTCTCCCCGTTCTCACCATTGCCCGAAGGAGACTTTGAAAATACCTTTTTATTCATTGTTCAAATCACTCTGGGATTTATCGGGCCATCACTCTGGACAAACCAACAAAATCTCATGCCCTACTCAAGGTTCCATGTACTTATGTGTTCAGTTAAGCTGTCTACATAAGTTATATTAGGAAATACACTAGTCAAAATATAAATTTTGTACCAAAATAAGCATTTTTTGCTTTAGTCTCACCCGTAAGTTAAAATTTAAAAATATTAATTACTATCAATTGTCAACACCCTGCAGTAATGACATTCCTATGTTCTTCCTCACGCAAAAATATTTTGTAAATTTGTACATTTAGTCACTATCATTATACACTCTAGGTATTCCTAGATTATACCATCTCAGTCTTTATTGTCTATCTTTCTTTCTGATTTCATTTGTGCCCCCAGCCCTCCTCCCTCTATCGTTCTCACATTGAGCTTCATTTAGTGTTTTAGCATAGTTGTACTAGAGTTAGGTAGTATTGTGCTATCCTCTTCTGAGTTTTTCCAATCAGTCTGTTGCATAATCTGTATCCCTTCAGCTCCAATTATCCAATATCTTACCCTATTTCTATCTCCTGATGGTCTCTGTTACCAATGAAATTCTCGAAGTTTATTCACTAATGTCATTTCATATCAGTGAGAGCATACAGTATTTGTCCTTTTGTTTCTGGCTAATCTCACTCAGCATAATGTCCTTAAGGTCCATCCATGTTGTTACATACTTCATAACTTTATTCTGTTTTACGGCTGCATAATATTCCATGGTATGTATATACCACAGTTTGTTTAGCCACTCATCTGTTGATGGACATTTTGGCTGTTTCCATCTCTTTGTAATTGTAAATAATGCTGCTATAAACATTGGTGTGCAAATGTCCGCTTTTGTCCTTGCCCTCTTGTCCTCCGAGTAGATACCTGACAATGGTATTGCCAGATCATATGGCAGGTCTATATTTAGCTTCCTGAGGAACCGCCAAACTGCCTTCCACAGTGGTTGTACCATTTGACATTCCCACCAACAATGAATAAGTATGACTCTTTCTCCACATCCTCTCCAGCACTTGTCGTTTTCTATTTTATTGATAATGGCCATTCTGGTGGTGTGACGTAATATCTCATTGTGGTTTTGATTTGCATTTCCCTAATAGCCAGGGAAGTTGAGCATCTTTTCATGTGCCTTTTGGCCATTTGTATTTCCTCTTCTGAGAAGTGTCTGTCAAGTCTTTGCCCATTTTATAATTGGGTTGTCTGTCTTTTTGTTGTTGAGTTGAACAATCTTTTTATATATTCTGCATACTAGACCTTTATCTGATAGATCGTTTCCAAATATTGTCTCCCATTGTGTAGGCTGTCTTTTTACTTTCTTTTTTTTAATAATTTGCATATGGGCAGGAGGTACCAGGGATCGAACTCCAGACCTCCAGCACGGCAGGTCGGAGCTCTCCCTGCTGAGCCACGGCAGCCGCCCTGTCTTTTTACTTTTTTGACAAAGTTCTTTGATGTGCAAAAGTGTTTAATTTTAGGGAGTTCCTATTTATTTATTTCTTTCTTCAGTGCTCATGCTTTGGGTGTAAGGTCTAGGAAACTGCCTCCTAGTTTAAGATTTATAAGATATCTCCCTACATTTTCTTCTCACAGTTTTATGGTCTTAGATCTAATGTTTAGGTCATTGATCCATTTTGAGTTAATTTTTATAGAATGTGAGACATGGGTCCTCTTTCATTCTTTTGCATATGGATATCCATTTCTCTAGGCACCATTTATTGAAGAGACTGTTCTGTCCCAGGTGAGTAGGCTTGACTGCCTTATCAAAGATCAGTTGTCCATAGATGAGAGGTTCTATATCTGAGAACCTGTTCCGTTATATTGGTCAGTATATCTATCTATGCCAGTAGATATATGCTGTTTTGACCACTGTACATGCTGTTTTGACCACTATAGCTTCATAATAATCCTTAAAGTCAGGTAGCGTGAGGCCTCCAACTTCATTTTTCTTTCTCAGGATATTTTTAGCTATTTGGGGCACCCTGCCCCTCCAGATAAATTTGGTTACTGATTTTTCTATTTCTGAAAAGTAAGTTTTTGGAATTTAGTTGGTATTGCATTGAATCTGTAAATCAAGTTTAGGTAGAATTGACATCTTAATTATATTTAGTCTTCCAATCCATGAACATGATATGCCTTTCCATTTGTTTAGGTCTTCTGTGATTTCTTTTGACAATTTCTTGTAGTTTTCTTTGTATAGGTCTTTCGTCTCTTTATTGAATTTATTCCTAAATATTTTATTATTTTGGTTGCAATTGTAAATGGAATTTTTTTCTTGATTTCCACCTCAGATTTTTCATTACTAGTGTATGGAAACACTACAGATATTTGAGTGATGATCTTGTAACCTGCCACTTTGCTGTACCCATTTATTAGCTCTAGAGTTTTGCTGTGGATTTTTCAGGGTTTTCGAAATATAATATCATATCATCTGCAAACAGTGATAGTTTTCCTTCTTCCTTTCCAATTTTGATGCCTTGTACTTCTTTTTCTTGTCTAATTGCTCTGGCTATAACTTCCAACAAAATGTTGAATAAAAGTGGTGATAGTGGACATCCTTGTCTTGTTCCTCATCTTATGGAGAAAGTTTTCAGTTTTTCCCCATTGAGGATGATGTTAGCTATGGGCTTTTCATATATTCTATTTATTATGTTGAGGAAGTTCCCTTCTATTCTTATCCTTTGAAGTCTTTACAGCAAGAAAGGATGTTGAATTATGTCAGATGCCTTTTCTGCATCAATTGAGATGATCATGTGGTTTTTCTGCTTTGATTTGTTGATGTGGTATATTACATTAATTGATTTTCTTATGTTGAACCATCCTTGCATACCTGGGATGAATCCTACCTGGTCATAGTGTATAATTTTTTTAATGTGCTGCTGGATTCAATTTGCAAGAATTTTGGGATTTTTGCATCTATATTCATCAGAGAGATTGGTCTGTAGTTTTCTTTTCTTGTAATATCTTTGTCTGGCTTGGGTATGAGTGTGATGTTGGCTTCATCGAATGTGTTAGGTAGCTTTCCCTCCTCTTCCATTTTTTTGAAGAGTTTGAGCAAGATTGGTACTAATTTTTTTTGGGATGTTTGGTAGAATTGACATGTGATGCCATCTGGTCCTGGACTTTTCTTTTTGGGGAGCTTCTTAATGACTGATTCAGTTTCTTTACTTGTGATTTGTTTGTTGAGGTTGTCTCTTTCTTCTCAAGTCAATGTTGGTTGTTCATGCCTTTCTAGGAAGTTGTCCATTTCATCAACATTGTCAAATTTATTAGCATCAAGTTGTTCATAGTATCCTCTCATTACTTCCTTTATTTCTATGGGGTCAGTGGTTACGTCTCCTCTTCCATTTCTGATCTTATTTATTTGCATCCTTTATCTTCTTTTTGTCATCCTCACTAAGGGTCCATCAATCTTATTGATTTCCTCATAGAACCAACTTCTGGTTTTGTTGGTTTTCTCAGTTGTTTTCATGGTCTGAATTTCATTTATTTCTTCTCTAATCTTCCTTATTTCTTTCCTTTTGCTTGCTTTGGAATTAGTTTGCTGTTATTTCTCTAGTTCTTCCGAGTGGGCAGTTAATTCCTCGATTTTTACCCTTTCTTCTTTTTTGAACTAGGCAGTTAGGACAATAAATTTCCCTTTTAGCACTGCCTTTGCTGCATCCCATCCATAAGTTTTGATATGTTGTGTTTTCATTTTCATTTGCCTCGAGATATTTACTGATTTCTCTTGTAATTTCTTCCTTGACCCACTGGTTGTTTTAGAGTGTTTTGTTGAGCCTCCACTTATTTGCGAATTTTCTGTCACTCTGCCTATTATTGATTTCCAACTTCATTCCTTTATGATCTGAGAAAGTGTTTTCTATTATTTCATTCTTTTTAAATTTATTGAGGCTTGCTCTGTGACCTAGCATACGATCTATCCTTGAGAATGATCCATGAGAATAAGATCCTGAGAAAAAGGTGTATCCTGCTGTTGTGGGCTGTAATGTTCTATATATGTCTGTTAAGTCTAGCTCATTTATTGTATTATTCAAATTCTCTGTTTCTTTATTGATCCTCTGTCTAAATGTTCTGTCCATTGGTGAGAGTGGAGAATTGAAGTCTCCAGCTATTATGGTAGATGTGTCTATTTCTCTTTTCAGTGTTTTCAGTGTTTGCCTCATGTGTTTTGGAGCATTCTGATTTGGTGTATAAATATTTATGATTGTTATGTCTTCCTGTTGGATTGTTCCATTTATTAATACATAGTGTCCTTTGTCTCTTTTAATTGTTTTACATTTGAAGTCTAATTTGTTGGATATTAGTATAGGTGCTCTGCTCTTTTCTGATTGTTATTTGCATGGAATATCTTTTCCCAAGCTTTCACTTTCCACCTATGTGTTTCCTTGGGTCTAAGATGCGTTACCTGTAGACAGCATATAGGTGAGTCCTGTTTTTCAGTCCGTTCTGCCAGTCGATGTCCTTTGATTGGGGAGTTTAATCCATTAACATTTAGTGTTATTATTTCACGGGCAGTACTTTCTTCTACCATTTTCTGTTTTGGATTTTATATGTCACATCTCATTTTTCTTCTTTTTACCTTTACTGATAGTCTTCATTTCTATACTCTTCTCCACATCTATCTCTCCTGTCTTTTCTTATGTCTCTAGTGGTCCCTTTAGTATTACTTGCAGAGCCGGTTTCTTGGTCACAAGTTCTCTCTGGGAATTTTTGACTGCAAATATTTTAATTTCCCCCTCTTTTTTAATGGACAGTTTTGCTGAATATAGAATTGTTGGTTGGCAGTTTTTCTCTTTTAGTATCTTAAATATGTCATCCCACTATCTTCTTCCCTCCATGGTTTCTGCTGAGAAATTTACGCATAGTCTTATTGAGCTTCCCTTGCATGTGATGAATTGTTTTTCTCTTGCTGCTTTCACAATTCTCTCTTTCTTTTGACATCTGACATTCTGATTACTAAGTGTCTTGGGGTATGTTTATTTGGATCTATTCTCTTTGGGGTATGCTGCACTGCTTGGATCTCTAATTTTATGTCTTTCATAAGAGTTGGGAAATTTTCACTGATAATTTCTTCCATTAGTTTTTCTCCTCCTTTTCCCTTCTCTTCTCCTTCTGGGACACCCACCACACATATATTCATGCGCTTCATGTTGTCATTCAATTCCCTGAGTCCCTGCACATATTTTTCCATTCTTTTCCCTATATTTTCTTTTGCTTGTTGGATTTCAGATGTTCTGTGCTTTAGTTCACTAATCCTGTCTTCTTCCTCTGGAAATCTGACATTGTAGGTTTCCATTTTTTTTTTCATCTCTTCTCCTGTACCTTTCCTTCCCATGACTTCTGTGATTTGTTTTTCACACTTTCGATTTCTTCTTTTTGTTCATTCCTTGCCTTCTTTATATCCTCCCTCAATTCATTGATTTGATTTTTGATGAGGTTTTCTTTGTCTGTGGGAACATTCTTAATTACTTGTTTTAACTCCTGTATCTCATTTGAATTGTTGATATGTTTCTTTGACTGGGCCATTTCTTCAGTTTTCCTAGTGTGATTTGTTATTTTTTGCTGGTGTCTAGGCATTTAATTACCTTAATTAGTTTATTCTGGAGATTGTTTTCACTTTTTTTTTTCCCCTAGGATTTTCTTGCTGGATGACTTTGTTGTCTATCTGTTCTTTGACATTTAGTTCAGCTTATTCTAGTCCTCTAGCTTAGGTTTTGTTTAATAGATCAGAATTTCTCAGTTCTTGTTTTGTTGTTTCTTGCTCTGCTTGTATACTGCCTTTCCCTTACCCCTTAGGAGGGTCTGCTTAGGTATTATAGACCCCAGTCAGATTTTCCCAGATCAAATTGGTCTCCTCTCAGGAGGAAAGAGTCACCTGCATCAGTTCTCCCTGAGGATGAGACCCAGCAGATTAAAAGGTTTTCCTATGAGGTCTCTGCACTTTGTATTTTTCCTATCCTGCCCAATTTGTGGTGCTTTTCTGCCTGCAGGTCCCACCAGCATAAGGTGATGTGGTACCTTTAACTTCAGCAGACTGTCCCTGCTGGGGGTGTGGTGAAGACAGAGAAGAGGTTGTAGGTTGGCTTTAATTGCTTCCCTTTTCCAGAACCTGGGGTCTGAATTCTTTGAGGGAGGGATTCCCCCTGAGCTGGGCCCCACCCCTCTCCTGGGGAAGGCACAGGCTCCAGACAAGCTCTCAAGAGCCTGTTTCTGCCTATGCCTGGGGCACTGGAACCTGAGAAGCCTTGTAGCTGTATCCTAAGAGTAATCAATCCATAGAAACATAGCCACAAAGGAGAAAAAGAAAAATACTTTTCAGAGCAGGACCCTGTTCCTCAGGTTTCCCAATCAAGAGCTTAAGTTGGTACGTTACTCAGTCTATCTCCAGGTCCTATGTGCCCCCTCCTTTCCTGCAGGGCCGAGACCTTTTCAGATCCAAAAAAATGTGTTTTTTCTTTTTTCTTTTCCCCTTAGCCCTGCCCGCTCTGTGCCGGGGCAATAACCAGCGACCTCTGCTTTTACTCAAGGTTCAGCTGAGCTGGGGGCCTATTTTTAGGAGTCAGAATTTGTTAATACCACAATTGGTGTTTGGTTGTGCTCAGCCCCTGCTGCAGTCAAGTCTCTTTCCTTTTCCTTCTGGGAAGCAGCCTGTGTGGCAGGGGCTTGCTTCTTTGGCTTGGGGTACTCACGGTTCTTGGGCGGCTCACATTTGGTCCAGCTGGTCCAGACTGGGGTACACTATGTCCGGTCACTGACATGTCCCCAGCAGTTGTTCTGTGCTGTTTCTGGCTATTTATTAGCTGCTCTGGAGGATGAACTAAATACCACATCTCGCTAAGCCACCATCTTGGCTCCACCTCTAGCTCTAATCCAATTGTGCATTTTTAACTAGCTTATATAACTGAAAGACACATTGAGGGTTTCTGAGTAGGTGAGGGACATGATGAAAAGAAATGGTAAGATTTTAAGATTTGTTTTAGCTGAGAACAGTAGAAGAGAATGAAGGGTTTAGTACATCATTTATTTTTTCTCATCTTTTGTCATTTCTTTCATTAAAGGTGTGCGGGATTTTTGTTCCAGAAAGTTGGAAAACTTGCAGCAACTGCAGTAGGTGGTGGCTTTCTTCTTCTTCAGGTATGTCGGAGATTTAATTACTTGCTTCTGCTTATATAGGTAACTGTTGGGAATTGAGAAAGCCAAATTTAGCCATTTTATTCCTGTGCATTTTACTAGAAGATGGAAGTTTTCATTTGGACATCAATTCATGGAAAAACTACAATGAATTTTGAAAGATAGCATCTGTCATGAAAGATAACCATTTAAATACTTCTAAGTTCTTTAATCTGAGTATAGATTTCAGCTGTTAAAACTACAACTATTAAAATTTGTAAGTGCCTCATTATTTTTATTACCACAATTTCTCTTAAAGCATGCCCCTAGCAAAATAAATATTTCACCGATATAATAATGTAATTTATTCATCCTGACCATTGTAAGCATATGTTTAAAATTTGCATGCACACAAAGCATATACAATTCAAAAAGTATTTTTCCTTCCTTTATTTCCTAGCCATGCAGATTTCTTCCCCAGAGGAAACTGTTGTTAGCAATTTCTAACCAATTTCTTTTTTTAAACAAGGGAGCCATAATAATATAGAAACTAGAAAATTGGGTTTAAAAAAATCATCCATAATACTATTTCTGAGGCAGGTCGATTTGAAATTTTAGTTTTGTTCAGTTCCTCTAAATATAAGGTCTAAAAATGCTTTGCCTGTAAGAGGATGTTTATCAGGATGTTATCTGGCATTCATGTGTGTTTGCCATATATTTTTCCAGAAGTATCAGTTTCTGAGGATCAAATATAGTAAGTCCAAAAATTGAAAATATCTGGGAATGAACGTTAGCAACAGTTTTAAAGATGTGGAGAACTGTCAGTTGTACCAGATTTAAAATATGATTGATGATCATAGCGACCAAAATCTGACTTTACCTAATCCCATTTATTGTATAATAATCAATGTAGTCACCTTAAGTACAAAGCAACTGGATTCATATTTGTTCAGCACGAAATTTGAGTTGTTTACTAAAAAGCATTTTTAAAATATATTTTTTTCTGTTGCTGACATAATTGGGACTAATTGCCTATTACGGTAGGAGGTAAAAAGGAGTATGATTAACATCTAAACGTTGTCCTTTTGATGAATACACCAGCATTTGTGCAGAAGAGAATTTTATTTAAGCTGATTTGGGCTTGGGATTATATGGACTCAAGAACATATTTAATTCTGTTGCTATTTTGAAAACTCAATTGTCATTTCTGTTTAGCACAAAAGGGTACTGGACTAAAGTGGAGTTTCCTAAAATGTTCAAAGACTAGAGAATTGTACATTTTAATCCACTCTGCTTTCCAGTTTTTCAGAATTCATTATGCACCATTCAAATCCACATTTTGAATAAATAATTAATAGGGGGGACAAAGGGTAAAATGGGTAGATGAAATACTAGTGGTCAGTGAGAGGGAGGGGTAAGGGCTATGGTATGTATGAGTTTTTTCTTTTTATTTCTTTTTCTGGAGTGATAAAAATGTTCTAAAAAATGATCATGGTGATGAATACACAACTATGTGATGATATTGTGAGCCATTGATTGTACACCATGTATGGAGTGTATGTGTGTGAAGCTCTGTCAATAGAAATATTAAAAAAAAAAAAAAACCACATATTTTGCCGTAGACACCTCCTACTTCTTTGTGCCTACCTAGCCCACATATTCTTTGAGTTCATTAAGGCAGAAGAACACAGGCACCATTTTTTTTCCACAAATATGACTTGCCTTGAAAACTCGGAAGGAAGTGGAAGTAGGAAATAGAATATCAAGTGGCTTTTAGGCTGGTAGCTAATATTCTTTAGGCCCACTTTGATGTTTTTGTTACCTTTATTTAATTACATTTTAAGTACATATTAATTTTTTTTTATTTAGCCAGTTCCATTTTATTAGACATTTTAGGTTATGCCATTTTTGTTACAATAAACACGATCCTTTAATAATCAATATTGTACAAATTTTTGCACACTTTCTTATCTATTTCAAAAGGCAGCTTCCATTTCTGACCTTTTAGCCCACTAAGTTTCCTGAGCAATACTTTTAATGAAAACAATTAAAAATGGTGAATGAAATTTAAAAATAATTTTAAAATCATCTTTTTGACTGCATCACTGAACTTGCAGGTTAAGGACAGACTCTTCAGTAGCCAAATATAAAGTGTAAGTGAGAACTTAGAAGAGTAAAGGAACACTGAGGGATGGACTATATGTGTGTGAAGATTTGTCAGTAAATTTAAAAACAAAAAATAACACTGAAATCGACTTTGGCCCTGAGGATCTGGCAAACCCTAATGCTTTTGGACATCTAATGGCTGCTTAAGATGCAGGGTGTCTGAGTAGAGACAATAAAAGGACAAATATTGTTTGATTTCACTGATAGGAACTAATTATAATAAGCAAACTCATAGAGTTATAATCTAGATTTGTAGAATTTCTTTATATGGTCAATAGTCTATTATATATTAAAATATTACTGTTAACTATAGTCCATAGTTTGCATTAGGTGTATTTTTTCCCATATACCACTCTATTATTATTAGTATTAATATTTTGCATAAATCAGTAGTCAGTTACTTTTTATTATGGGATGTATTCCATTACATGAATCAAGTACATACTAATTCATTCTGACTCTTAAAATTTTCCAGTAACTCAATATTAAGTGTTTTCCAGTAAATGTTATTATACTTCTGTCTTAAAATAGACAGTGGTACATAAATCTCATAAATTTGGTGTTTTTTTTTGAGTTACACATGCACATAATTCAAAGGGTCATATACTTGTACAAGATTTATTGTAGCGTAATCCCTCACCACCTTCATTTTCCCCTCCCTTAGCAACCATTTAAACTTTATTTAATTCTTATTTATATCCTGTTCCTAGAATAAAGTAATTGGACACTTCTTGATTTTTCAGATTTAGGTATTGCTATTGGCTTTCCATTTTAGAATTTAAGAATTTAGCTATCATTGAACTGCTCTGCTCTCCTTGCATAACCCCCTCCCCCCCAATATATGTATGCATGCTTTCTGCCCCGCTGAGTCATCCTAGTGTTGTTATTTCATAATTGGTTAGGTCATTACCTGACTGATCTTAAATGTGTAGATTTATGTCTTTTAATCACATTTGGGAAGGTTTTGGCCATTATTTCTTCAAATATTTTTTTCTGCCCTGTTCTTTCTCTCCTTCTGATTATGATTCAAATCACATGTATATTGTCTTTTTAATAATGTTCTCTAGGTCTTATTCATGTGGTTTTCAATTTTTTTTTCAGGTTGCATAATTTCTGTTCCTCTAGTTTCAAGTGCACTGGCTCTTTTCTCTGTCATTTACCTTCTACCATTAAACTTATCCTGTAAATTTATTTCAGATATGGTATTTTCCAGTTCTAGGATTTGCATTTGGTTCTTTTTATATTTTCCATTTTCCTAGTGAGATTTCCTATCTTTTCATTGATTACAAGGACATTTTCCTTTACCTTATTAAGCATAGTTGTAATAGCTGCTTAAGTCCAATGTCTGAGTTGTCTCAGGGATGGCATCTATTGCTTTTCTTTTCTCTTGAGAACAGGTCACATTTTTCTTGTTTATTCTATATCTAGTAACTTTGGATTTTATCCTTGACATTGGAAATATTATGTTGTAGAGATTCTGAATTCTATTGTATTCCTCTGAAGAATGTTGATATTTTAATTATAGCAGGCAGTTATCTTGGCTAAACTGTTTGCAAACTAATGTTTTACCTGTTGTGAGTATCAGCTCAAGTCTCAGTTCATTTCTTTTTTGCCATAGATGCAAAATGCTCAGTTCTGCCCCATTAATATGTGGTTCAGGGGTGATCCAGAGACTTGGGTAGAGTTTATGTAGAGAATTTGGGGCTTCCTTTCTCTGGATCTTTGTTTTCTGGAGCTGTAGTTCTGGTTCTTCAGGCCAGAAATATGGTGGGTTTTCTATTGGAAGTTTAGCCATCCTGTGACTGCATCTTACCCTTAGGATACAGCTATAAAAATGGACAACACATCTTATATTGGTCTCTTCCTACAAGCTTCAACTCCCCCTCAAAATCTGCTTGCTTTTTAAATGAAATAACAAAGAAAGATAGACAAAGATTGAGATGGTATAATCTAGGAATGCCTAGAGTGTATAATGATAGTGACTAAATGTACAAATTTAAAAAATGTTTTTGCATGAGGAAGAACAAAAGAATGTCATTACTGCAGTGTGCTGAAAATAGATGGTAATTAATATTTTAAAATTTCACCTTACGTGTGAGACTAAAGCAAAAAATGTTTATTTGGTACAGATTTATATTTTGACTAGTACATCTCCTAATATAACTTGTGTAGATAGTTGGTTGAACATCTTAAGTACATGGAACTTTGGGTAGGACATGAGACTTAAGTACATGGAACTTTGGGTAGGACATGAGATTTTGTTGGTTTGTCCAGGTGATGCCCTGATGAATCCCAGAGTGATTTGATCAGTGAGTGGAAAAGTATTTGTAAAGTCTCCTTCCGGGAATGGTGAGAACGGGGGAAAACTCAACTTCCCCAAGTTGAATTCTTGATATTCTCACAACCAAAGCTATAGGCTGAGCCCCCAGTCTTGGGGTTTGTTCACATGAAACTTAACCCCACAGGGGATAGGTCAAGCCTACTTAAAATTAGGCCTAAGAGTCACCCCCAAGAGAACCTCTTTTGTTGCTCAGATGTGGCCTCTCTCTCCAGCCAACACAGCAAGCAAACTCACCACCGTCCCCCTGCCTACGTGGGACATGACTCCCGGGGGTGTGGATCTTCCTGGCAGCGTGGGACAGAAATCCCAGAATGAGCTGGGATTCGGCATCAAGGGGTTGAGAAAAACTCTAGAATGAGCTGAGACCCAGCATCAAGGGATTGAGAGGACCTTCTCGACCAAAAGGGGGAAGAGTGAAATGAGACAAAGTGTCAATGGCTGAGAGATTCCAAACAGAGTCGAGAGGTTATCCTGGAGGTTATTCTTACGCATTAAGTAGATATCATCTTGTTATTCAAGATGTAATGGAGAGGCTGGAGGGAACTGCTTGAAAATGTAGAGCTGTATTCCAGTAGCCATGTTTCTTGACGATGATGGTATAATGATATAGCTTTCACAAGTGACTGTGTGATTGTGAAAACCTTGTGTCTGATGCTCCTTTTATCTACCTTGTCGACAGATGAGCAGAACATATGGAATAAAAATAAATAATAGGGGGGAATGTTAAAATAAATTTAGTTTGAAATGCTAG
>PVIY010021359.1:0-42552 GCA_004026745.1 Myrmecophaga tridactyla
TCTATTATTGTTTTATTTCTTTTTCTGATGTCTTTTTATTTCTTTCTCTAAATCGATGCAAATGTTCTAAAAAATGATGAATATGCAACTATATGATAATATTAAGAATTACTGATTGTATATGTAGAATGGAATGATATATTAATGTTCTTTTGTTAAGTTTTTTAATTAATAAAAAGTTTAAAAAAAAAAAAAAAACCAGGTCTCTGGCATGGCAGGCGAGAACTCTGCCACTGAGCCACTGTTGTCCACCCACCAAAGTTTCTTTTAAAGGTGGAAATCGCAGCCATAGATGACTTAGCTTTGCTGTGTCCAATTTACAGACTCTAACTCCCTATTATAAAAATTACCTACATCATAAGCATCATGGACCGGGACGATGAGAAAGTCTTGATAACTGGTGATGGTAGAACAACATTGCGAGTGCAATGAACACCCCTTAATTTTATACTCAAAAGTGGTTAAAGTAAGAAATGTTATATTGTAGGTTACCCAACAGAGTTTTTAATTAAAACAAACAAACAAACACCAAAAGAGTTACTGAGTACACTCTGTGTCAAGCACAGAAGGGTATACGATGCAGAGATGGGGAGAAAATGCCCTAGAGGGTCAGCTCCCAACTGGAATCACTGCCGAAAAGGTTTGGAAACAAAAGTTTCTAACCAGTCTCCATAACAAGCGTAAATGAACTTGATGGGAATTGTGGCCCTCAGCCCTGAGAAGAGGCAGTGAGTAGGGTGAGAGCTGCGGGTCCTCACCTCTTCGGCCTCCAGGAAGCCCAGGATGCAGCCGTGAACGTGCAGGAGGGAGCAGGGGGCCTGGCAGCCAGAGCCTGCCCCGCCCCCATGCCTTGGGGCTTTGCTCTCCAACTATGGACTGAGATAAACTTCGCATGTGAAGAGAGCCAGGTAGTGGTCCTGCAGCTGGTCCAGCATCACAGCTGCAAACAAACCCACCTGGAAACACCCATGGAAGAGTGAGGGTGGGACATGGGCAGAGAGGATCGCGAGTCTGAAACAGCCGTTGTCAGCATAAGAGTCAAGAACCCGGCAGCGTCAGCATCCCCAGGGAGTTTGTTACGAGAGCAAATTCTCAGGCCCCATCCCCAGGTCTCCTGAACCTCAATCTCTTCGGGTGCAGCCAGCCATCTGTTTAAACCCTCCAGGTGAATCTTAGATGCAAACACACTAAAGCGTGAGAAGTGCTGATCTCAACTCACGTCCTTCCTCAATCCCCTTTTTGCTCAGGCTGTAAATGCCCATGAAGGGACAAGGGCAGCAGGGTAGGAACAGCTGGGGGGCTGTGTCCACCCCTGCCCAGCCAGGTAGTCAGGCCCCACCAGCAGCTGCTTCCTGGGTGTATACCTCAGGCTATGAGCGCCATCACCGCGAGTGAACGGGACCTCGGGCAGATGCAGAAGTCAAGCTGAACAAGGACCTTGGGCCCACTCTCTCAGAAGCCCACCACGATACATCCACTCGTGTCCCTTTGGTTTCCTGGGGCCTCACTTTCTGCCTCTTGCCTGTAAATCCATCCCTGGCCCCCTGCCTGTCTGTCCTTCCCTCCATCTCTGTCCCCCTAACACGGACTCACATCTTGTCTCTGGCGTTACCTGGTTCTGAGATCACTCTGACAGAGCCTCAGGGAGCACTTCAGTCAGGGGCAGAATCAGTTACTGTCCACACTGCCCACCCCTCCCTTCCTCCTCCTCCTCCCCTCTCGCCAGGTGGATACTTGGCCAGTTACTCACATCAGGTCCCTAGAGTCAGTTCGATGCTATAAGCTATGGACTGGTCAGGCTGGGTAGCCCACGCAGAGTCTCCACTAGTACCTGAGAGACTCCCATAATCCAGCCCAGAATCTCCCCACCACAGCCCCTTCTGCTTCTACTCTAGTTGTGCAACTGCCTCTCATCTGGTCTCTTTCCCATTGGTCTATCCATATCACCCACGCCTTGAAACCTTTTAATGCAGGGCTTCAGTGAGGTGACAAACTCCCTTCAGTGCCAACCATGATGGGTGTGTCTACACCCCAGGAATGCGCCAAGGCTGCAAGTCAAAGCTCTTCACCCCCCACCTCCATGAAGAGCTGGCTTACCAGCACACACACCACTGAGCTGTTCCCAAACTCCACTACACACTGGGGTCCCCTTAGGGTCTTTAAGAACCACTGATCTCTGGCTCCCAGCCCCAAACATTGTTTTAATTGATATGAGAACAATTAAACCTGGTTATCAGGACTTTCAGAAACTCCGCAGGTGACTACTGTGCAGCAAAACTGGGTACCGCTGCTTTAATGGTTCCTGGGAAAAATTCTGAACCTGTCTTGATCTGGCCTTCCTCTCTCTCCAGCCTCAACTTCTGCTATAAGCCCACATGGCCTGGGCTCCAAGCTTCTGAACCAGTGCAGCTTTCTGGATATGCCATGATCTTAGGGGTGACAACATTTGCATCCCTTGTCCCCACTGCATGGACTGACTTCCCTGCCCAGCTAATTCCTCCCACCTTCCCAAATCAGTTCAGACAGGAATCCTGAAGGCAGCCCTCCTATCCTCCCCTCAGCTGGATGAGTCCCTGCTGCCAAGAGCTGCCATCGAGACATCAGCCTTCCTCCCATGCGGCTCTGAGCGTGTGCAATGGTCACGTCCCTGGCCTTCTTCCTTTCAAGGCAGGAACTACACATCTTATCCCTAGTGCCCAGCTTGTTCCCAGCAGATGCTTGATGAATGTCCGAGGAACAAATAATTGTTTAGTGCAGGGATGTTGCTCTGCCATCGGTATGCAACGAGGGTTGGCAGAGCAAACACCCCAGGAAGCTTTTTTGTGCTGTGTGCCGAAAGAGGAATGCAGAGGACACCGTCACCCCATCTCATAGCATCCTTGTGAAGACTCGGGGCAAATTCACCCTCAGTTCTCAGGACACAGGCAGCCATGCTTCAAATGCAACTTGTACTTTTAATCTCTGAGCTGCTACAATTTCCACATATTATATTAATGCCAGCTACCATTTTGAATACTTTCTAGGTTCAAGGCACTGAGTCAAATTCTATTTTATATTATCATATTTAATTCTCTCCATAACTCTATGAGGTTGGCATTAACTTCATTTTGCAGAAGAGTAAACTAAGGCTTAGCAGAGGCAAGAATGCATCAAAAGTATATGGTTACCACGTGGGGGTTCCAGAACTTGAACTCAAACCAAGGTCTGTATAACCTCAAAGTCCACACTCTGAATCATGATGGTAAACTGCCTGGTGATCTTCTTCCTTTCTCTGGTGGTTTCTGGGGAGCTCAGGACCTACCAGGAAGCCGGCTCCATGCAGTACACGAGCCCATGGCACATGCACTGCATGAGCCAGCTTCACCCCCAGCTTTGATTTACTCTCATTGTATTTATGAAACTGCTGCACTATGAGCTATCATACGTCTTTTTAATTTTTTTGAACAGAGAAAGGTGCAAATATACATACAAGCACATATGGTATCAAGCACCTGAGAACTATAGTCTCATGCACAGAAGAGGCACATGCAAGCATGATGGAACACCAGTGGGCCTAATGGATTTCAAATATTCCTCCAGTCAGCTTACTTATGATGAGCTAAAAAACCTGAACTTAGCGCCCCTCTGTAAGGTGCGCATCTGTAGTCATGTGAGGGGAGAGGAGGGTTCTAAAGCGACACGGAAGCAGATTTTTCAGACTGGACAAGATAAAAACAATATAACTATCCCAGGAGAGCAGTTTTAAGGGTAAAGTGTCCATGTGGCAATACGCAAACTAAAAAACCGATTTCTTTGGTAAAGATGAAATTGTTAAAGGTAACGTGGTTGCTATAAGTGGAGCCAGAGCCCAGAAATTTGTAATGAAGGTACCATTCCCGAGAAAACATGCACGTTACCATCCCACAGCCCGCTCTGTCCTTCCCCATCCCTGGCAGAACTCACCGGCTCCCAAGAAGCTGCAATACTGCAACGTAAAATGCTAACTATACACCCAAAAGTCCTTATACTTTTTCATCCAGTGAAGAAGGAGGTGGGAAGTTTCAAAATGGGGGAAAAACACCAGAATTGATCCTCGGCTTGTATTAGAAGTAGATGACCACAATCCCCCATTTAAATCTCTCTTTGTCCGCTATGGAAACCACCCAATCTTTCTTCGATCAAGCATGGTATTTGGAGGATAAACTCAGCTTATCCTTCGCAAATGCTTAGTAAGTTTAGTAAACACCACCATCTTTACAAACTTACTTTAAAGACATGGCAGCTTTGGTGAAAACCAACTATCCTGAACGTAAAATGTGACCTGGCTGCCAAAACGCCGGACGACTCAAAAGTCACTGACACCAGGTGAGATCAGCTTGAGGGGACCGTTTGGGGCAGGGCCAAGCTGCCTGGGGAGCTTCACGATGGTCAAGCTGGAGACCAACAACAAAGAGCCAAATGATAAACTTTTCTCAGATGAGGGAGTCCAGATAGAAACCAGAATATTACAAGCCTAAGAAACATGACAGAAGCTGCTCAAAGGGGCTGGGAGGAGAAGACAACATGGAGAAAAAGAACCAGGAGACAGTCCTCAAAGGTCTGAGGGCAAGTCAGGTGGGAGGAGAATCAGACTTGCTCTCAAGCGCCCCCTGGAGCACGCTGCAGAGATCACAGGAAAACAGGGGCAATGCAGGAAAGAGATCTCAGGGTGCAAGAGGATGGAATGGTCGAGTTCTAAAGGGTCCTTTCCAGATTCTGAAAGTCCATCACAGCCATCCCCCCAATTTTTTTATTTCTCACAAATGTACATGAAACTCTGCATGGTTTCCTTGGTTCCTTTTTCGTACCACTCATTTGCTCTATGCCTTTTATTCTTCTAAGTACAGAACTCAAGAAGTTTCAGAAGGAGAAATCCAAATTTAAAGAACATCAAGTTTCAAAACCTCTTCTGAAAGGTCCAGGATAGGCAACTTTATAGAGGCAGAAACTGGATTAGCGGCTGCCTGGAGCTGAGGAGGGGGCACAAATAAAGAGCAGCTGCTCATGGGTGCAGGGTTTGGGGGGAGTGATGACAATGTCCTAAAATTAGATCATGGCGACGTTTACACAAGTCTGCAAAGACCCCAAAACCACTGAATTGTACATTTTAAACGGGAGAAATTATGGTACATAAATTGTGTCTCAAGAGAGCTAGTTTTAAAAAAAGAAAGCTCTTTTAGGTTGCTCCCCAAAGGACTTTTCCATGAGCTGTAATCCTCAGGAGAGCTGATCTAGGCTACCTTTTAATGCCACCGGCTGTCCTGGAGGTCCTTCCTAGTGGAAAGGCTGCATGTTAATAGGGCCATTTTGTTTTGCACAGAACTCGGAGCCCAAATGAGACCTCAGCCACCAGTCCTTGTGCTCACAGCCGAGGTGGTCCATTGCCACACCGTAGCTGCGGCTCGGGGGCAGCCTGCGGGTACAGGGACCCACCTGAGGACAGCGCTTCCAAGCCAAGGACCACCAGGTGGATGCAAGCGTGGGGACGCTGGCAGACGGAGCCTGACCCTCTTCAGCTTCTGGCTGAAAACCTACCACAGTAACACGAGAGGCCTTGGGAAGAAAAGCCACCCAGGACAAAGGCCCAGCAGAGAAGCTCTCTGAATGCCAAGACATTCCCTCGGGACAGGGAAGAGGGTGCAGGATGAGTGTTAAAGAACCACAAGTCCCCAGACCCAGAGCCCACCTTGTTAGAGGACCCGCTGAACAGGATGGCACGTCACTTCATCGATGACAAATGTGTACCTGGAACCACTCACTGCCCCACACTCGCTCAAGGAGAGAGAAGGCCAAATACCTCTGGCACTGACCCAGCCCCTGTTTTGGTGGCCAGGTGTATTTTTAGAAATCAGGGGAAAGTTGTGTGCAGTTCTCACACGCCCCTGCCACTGGTAGCCCCAACGCCAGCCCTCCAACACCGAAACGCAGGGCCCACAAAGCTCTCTGAGGCCCCCTACGAGAGTGCCAACTCTCAAAAAAACATCTTTGGCCATGTGCCAAATATAATGAACTCAGGGCATAACTTAAGATAATCCTATCCAGTAAACTATGGCGTTCATTTACTCAGCAAAGACATCCCAAGGCTCCACTGGAGTTAACAGTGAACACAATACACACTTGCCAACAGAAAAATGACAAACCGATGTCTCTATTTTCTCTGTATAAATACCATGTACCCACGAACACACAAACGCACCCCACTTTGACAGCTCAGCCCAGTACAAACCAACTAAGAAAAAGGACCAGAAATGATGGCACTAAAAACAAACAAACTAAAAGGCACAGGGATAAAACAAACCAACCAAGTCTGTTTAGAAGAGAAGGGTGGAGTGAACGCTTACAGACAGACATATTATTTTTTCAGTTTTATTACCCACCTGTAGTCCTGGCTGCTCCCAAAATAGCGGAACTGAGCCTCTGATCTGGACAAAAGAGGACACTCCATCATCCATGTAAATTGTCTGTAGCACAAGGAAACATAAAAGGCAAAGAGATTCTTCAATGAAACCAAATGTCCCCGAGGCCGGGTAACCGGATCCAGCCCGAGACCTGACACCAGGCGGCAGGCAGGGCCCCTGGCAGGCTCCAGCGCCCTGTGCTCTCTGACCACGGGCTGGCGGGACGCAGTGGGCGGGCGGGCTGAGCATCGGTCTCCGTGGAGTCTCAGCAGCTGGTGCCCCCCAGGCCTGCTGCCCAGCTGCCTCCCACAGCACCGACCAAGCGTCCCATCCCCAGGGACCATGAGGAATTCACACTCTTCCTTACCGACCTCCCCGAATCCCTAGCAAGTGTTCCCTGACAACCCATTTCAGGAACAGAAGCAAATGCGCCCTGAGATTTAAGTAAGACCCTCCTTAGAGCCCTCTATATTTACCTTGTCCAATAGCTAAGGAGTAAAGAGCTATGAGGAAAGGACTGAGTGAAATATCATGAGCACGCTACATCCAAGAGATGTTGGTGACCACACAAGTTAGCCTTCTACTTGACGATACCATTCAAGACGCAATTTGAACTTGTATTTGGTCCTGGCCCTGTGCCACTGTGTTCTAAGTCAACACGCACAGCACCTGCATAGAAGCCAATGATACTTCTGTATCTCCTTCCCCAGCCGTATACACAGTCGCCTCAGAGTACACATACTCCTAGTTTACCTGTAGGCTACAGAGACAATAGAGCGCAAGATGGTTTTCAAAGGACAAAAGTACGACCCTGAGCTTCACAGGGGAAGGCCACGGCAGTGATGAGATGCTCTGCCCTTTGTCCGTGAAGCTCTGCCTTGGCCTGGCAGGGCCGGCCTGGGCAATGCTGCTCGTCCTTTCCATAGGTGCTGACCTGCTCCCTTACAGAGGAGCTGCAGATCTGTACCTTACAGAGCAGGGCAGAGCGTGCTTGCATCACATGCGCATCAGTGATTCTGCAGGGGACAGCTTGGACGTGAGCTCTACAGTTTCCCTGGACCACAGGAATTAGAGGACTTGGTGGCTATATTGCTGAACTGAAATTCTATTCTTTAATTCCCAAAAGAAAAAAAAAGAGTTAAAAACTTGCCACCTTTGAAGACGACTGTATAACGATATAGCTTTTACAGTGTGACCGTGGGATTGTGAAAACCTTGTGTCTGATGCTCCTTTTATCCAGGGTATTGACAAATGAGTAAAAAATATATGGATAAAAAAATAAATTAATAGGAGGGGATAAAGGGTAAAAAATTGAGTAGATTGAAATACTAGTGGTCAATGAGAGGGAGGGATAAGGGGTATGGGATATATTATTTTTTCTTTTTCTTTTTCTGGAGTGATATAAATGTTTTAAAAAACGATCATGGTGATGAATACACAACTATATGACAATATTGTGAGCCACTGATTGTATACCATGTGTGGATTGTTTGTGTGTTAAAATTTGTCAATAAAAGTATTTTTTTAATTAAAAAAAAAAAAAAGAATTTGCCACCTATTTCCAGATACTGACTTCAGTGAATTTGTTACACATGATTACTAAGAAAAACAGAACAAAAAAACAGCATGTTGTCTAAACTACCAGGGGCATAGTGGGCTACAATGAGATTAAGTGACTGGCTTGTGTGGCTGCATGGGTCCACATTACTGAAAAGAAACCAAGGAATTAAGCTAGGAAACTACTATCCCTCGTTCTAAGAAACGTGCTAATAGACTATTTCCACCATCAGTCCCAGTTCTTCTTGAGCTGAAACTTCCATAGAACTAGTTTTGGAGAACACCAATAAGCAGACCCAGTGCCCCAGACCTCCACTCCTGGAACACGAAGGAAGATACCTCTGAATTTCTCTACTCCTTCCTCTCACATGATATTCTATGCCACATCCTACCATCAGGACCAGCTTCTGGTTGTCTTGATCAAACACCAGTGATTTCTGTGCTTTGCATTTTGTGTAAGAGAACATGGTTTCTAACCTTAGTGGGAAATGTGACACCTAACCTCACAGATATCATTTTAACAGTGGGATTGGGGGGAGGTAAGGTGGGAGAGTGACGCACCTAGCACACGGGCTCTAGCACCAGACCGATGGAGATCACCTTCCATTTTGCAAGCTCCCATTTGCCCAGCAGGATGACCTGGGTAAGAAACCACTTTCATCCTCAGCTTCTCTCTCTCTCTAAATGAATTCCTGTCATCTGGCATACATACCTGGAACAGCTGTGGGTAAATGAGGGAATGTGACCCAGGCAAGGAGTGGATGCTCAAGAAGTGTAGTTCCTACTTTTTCCACCAATCTGGTCCAGGCAGAATGGCTCCCACAAATAACAATGGCAAGAAGGACCCTTCTGCCATCAACGAGGTGGTGACCAGAGAGTAAGCCATCAGCATTCACAAGGGCATGCATGGAACAGGCTTCAAGAAGGATGCCCCTTGGGCTCTCAAAGGGATCCGGAAATTTGCCATGAAGGACACAGGAAGACTAGATGTATGCATGGACAGCAGGCTCAACAAAGCCTTCTGGGCCAAAAGAACAAGGAAGGTCCCATACCATACCTGGGGATGGTTAATCAGAAAATATAGTGAGAATGAAGAGTCATCATACAAGCTCTATACACTGGTTACCTATGTATCTGTTGCCACTTTAAAAAACCTATAGATAGTCAATGTGGATAAAATCTAACAGGTGATTCTCAAACAAAATGATAAATAACTGTGTTAAAAAAAAAAAGAGTCATACACCCCAGCCCCCACCCTCCCTGCAGGGCAACATACTACCCTTATGGGTCACCTAGAAACAGCAGACAGAATAGAGAGAGAGAGAAGAGGGGCAGGGACAGAACAGTGGCGGAAACAGGGTTTCAGCAGTGGGACGAAGAGGAAAGCTAAGAAGGATCAAAGCAGCAGGAAGGAAACCAGGAGCGGCAGCATGGCCAGGACAAACAGGGGGACCTCTCAGAAAGGGGGGGACCCACTGGGCCATGAGGGCCAGGACCCTGGGCTGGGCAACCTCAAAGCCACGGAAGCAGAAACCAAATGGCCATATAAAGAAAGGGGCAAAGCACAAATACAGCCACTGTGCACATCTACTTCTACCTAAAAAGGCTTTTTGCTGAACTCCTATTTCCTGTTGAGGGAATTTGCAATCCAATGGTGTCCAAGGACACACACAGAAATTCTAACCTCCTTGATTAGTCAGTGGCCTTATGTTCAATAGAAGATTGAGGGGACTTTCTGGTTTTGTTTTTCCAGCATGGTGAGTCATGACCATAGAGCAAGGCCACCAGATATGACTCACCATAGAGCTGAAAAGACTCGAGGCTCCCTCTGAGGGACTAAGATGTCACACATGAGCATGTGCACACACGCACTTGTGCAAACACATCCAAGCACACATAAGCATGCACACAGACCCACGCTTGAGTGCATGCACACAGAAAACACACACGCACATACACATGTATACAAGCACACACAACACACAGCATGCACATGAGCTGCCCTGGAAAGAAAGACTGTTTATTCCTCCAAGAAAAATATAAGACCAAGGTAATTGTGGATGGTGCAGATGGTGCAGAGAGCTCTTCCCTTTCCTGGCTCCTAGAGAATTTAATTCATAAACCATTTTCCTACCAAGAGTTCCCCCAACACAGGCAACCAATCTAGTAAATAAGTCTCAAGCTGCCAAAGGGTGACCGCAAAGGCAATTAATTAGTCAGCTGCCTTCATGCTTTTACCATAGGACTTCCACTTCGAAAGGATTAGTGGGTTTGGGCCCGAAGAGCCTCATTTCCTGAGCAGACGGCCCCTGGGGACTCGGCTTCTGCCCCAGGCCCACGTGACCCTGGGCAAGCACAGTGGGGTAACTGCTAAAGCCCCACCCAGAGCACACCCTCCTCCCTGCAGAGTGCCCAGTGCCAACTTCCTCAGGGCTGTGCCTGCCACCTGGAGCCAGGAGACCAAGGCTCAAAGCCTGCCAGCTGGAGAGGTGTGACCTGGCCGGCTGCCTTCCCACCAGGGGAGCTCAATGAGGAGGGCGTGCCTGGTCCTGTGAGGCGCCCCTCCCAGATCCCATTCATTACCTGGCAGGCCACTAGAGAGAGCTGCAATCCAGGTATTCCCCCAGCTCCCTGGGCGTCCAGGCTTTGCCCCACGTGGGCCAAGGATCCTCCAAATTCACCCACCTGCTGCTGGGCACAGTCATCATTTAACATTAGAAGAGGCTTTAACAGCACAGAGGGGCAGGCCAGCTGTGACTGCGAAACATATACTTCACTTAAAGATTTTTGTTTAAAAGGAAATCTTTGACCTTTTCAGCTAGAAAGCATCTTGAACAGAAAACACTTGAGCAGTCCTGAGACAGGGAAAAAGTAGCTCTCTTGCTACAAGTGGAAATAACATGCTTTTCTTCTCTTGGGAACAGCCGCTTGCTTCCCTCCCCATCTCTGCTCACCTTGCCTCCCTGAACCTTTGGAAAAGGGACCTGGTTAGAAACCACCTGGAGTTGGCTCAGGGGGAAGGCTGGAGGCACCACCCACTGCACCCCCACCAGGGCCGGCCCTGCGGCCCCATGTCTCTCCGTGGACATCCCTAGCAAGAGGCCCAGGAGAAGGGACACATGCCAGTCTGCAGAACCCGAGTCTATGGAAGTGTTCAATCATCTGCAGAAAAGCAAAGACAGTGGAGAGATTTTTCATGATGCTCAATGCGCTTGATTTAGAGCAACATCTTTTAACACAGGTGGGTGTCCTCAACATTTTCGATCCTGAAATGCCCTTTTAGGAAAGGGTGGCCGTGGTGGCAAGCAGTTGTTTTCCAAGGACCGTTTAAATTGTGCCTTTTCTTTCCCTCCAAACTATGTCACCATCTTAGACCGGGACTTCCTCTACCACCCCAGACCTCTCCCCGTCCTGGCTCTGGCAGGTTTCCCAGCAGTCCCAGCAATGAGTGGGCACCGCAAGGAAGCGAGGAAGCCGCCCCTGGAGAGGGCCAGCCCTCACCTGTGTCCTTCCTGCCGCGTCCCCGGCACCAGGCGCATCAGCCTGGGGAGAGACTGAGATCCACTGTAGGACTTAAAGATTCCGGCTCTGCTACCACGCGGCCAAGGAGGGCGGCCGCAGTAAGGTCCGGGAAGTGATTCATCCCCCAACGCTCGGGTGGAGGGGGGAGACCTTCTCCCTCAGACATCATGGGGAACAGGTTGGGCGTCCTGAGTGTGTGGGGGGGTTGTGGATGAGTAGCGGAAAGAGCCCGGCAAGCCTAATGTGGCGCAAAGCCACGCCCCCCGCGGCCCTGCCACGTGTCTGGTGAAATCGAAATCACGTGCAGCTAATTTGCAACCTTTTGGGAAGAAAGCCCGAGGTTTTATTGAAGGAACACACTGCAGGAACACGCATTACTCTGATCTGGAACCCAGAAGGAGGAAAAGGAGACAAGAAGCAAACCAGGGAGACTCCCAAAGGCTTTCAGAAGCCAAGGAATCCTCCCTAATCCTGAGAAGGCAGAGAGCACAGAGCAATTTAAATAGCATCCAGCTGTGCTGGGAGCCCCAGGGGCGGGAGGGGCAGGTTGTTAACCTCTCAGGCATGTCTCTAAGGCCTGGCTTGGCTGGCCACCAGCTGTGGGAGATTCAGGAAATGCAGGAACAGCATCCCAGCTTCCAGCCCAAACACAAGGAGCCAAACTCATGTCATAAGGCACAAAATAACTAGAGGAAAGGCCTCCAATCCCTGGTCTATAGAAAGATAAGAAAAGCAAAGAGAATATTAAGATTTTTGTCATAAAGCTATATGCACTGTATTTAAAGCATGGTCCTTTAAAGTAGAATCAGGCCCTTTTGGTGGTAAAATGTCTTCTTTTAGGAAAGGTCAGTGACAATGGAAGGCATTGTTTTTCCAATGACTTATTTACTTGGTAAACTAAAGTAGCTGAAGCCCCAAGTTTCTTAAATTGGTTGAAATTCAAAATTTGGGGACCACCAAACAAAAGGACAAAACAAGGTACCATTTACTCAAGAGCTGCAGGGATTCACTCAGCCCACCTGACAATAATCTCTTAAATTTGGTTCTGTCCGCAAGGGCAAGGGTTCTGGGGTTTTGATTCCTACCAACACACTCTGCACGTCTAGCCCTGGGTTCCTGGCACAGCAACCAGCCCATCATGGCAGGTGATAAATAATAAATATTGATGATTGAATCAAATGGCTCCCAGGCTAATAACAAAACAATGATAAAAATCGGGAGGGGAAAAAGTGGTCATCAAAATGAGGCATGATAGCAAAAAGAAGTCGTTTTTAAATCCTACAACTCAACAATAAAAAGGCAAACAGCCCAATTTTAAAATGGGCAAAAGACTCAAATACATATTTCTCCAAAGAGGATAGACAAATGCCTAAGAAAACACAGGAAAAGATGCTCAACATCACTAGCCATAGGCAAAGGCACATCAAAGCCACAGTGAGATATCGTTTCACACCCACTAGAATGGCTACTATTAAAAAAGCAGAAAACTACAAATGTTGGAGAGGACGTAGAGCACTAGGAACCCTCCTTCATTGCTGGTGAGAATGTAAAATGGGGCAGTTACTGTGGAAGACAGTTTGGCAGTTTCTCAGGAAACTAAGTATAGAATTAATATGACCCAGCAATATCGCTACTAGGTATATACCCAGAAGAACTGAAAGCAGGGACTCGAACAGACATTTGCACACTGATATTCATAGTGGCATTATTCACACTTACCAAAAGATGGAGGCAACCTAAGTGTCCATCAACCAATGAATGGATGAACCAAATGTGGCATATACTTATGATGGGATATTATCTGTCCATAAAAAGGAGTGAAGTTCTGATGCAGGCTACAACGTGGATGAACCCTGAGGACATTATGCTGAGTGAACTAAGCCAGATACAAAAGGACAAATATCATATGATTTCACTGATATGAACTAGTTGTAATAAACAAAATCATAGAGTTAGAATCTAGAATATAGGTGACCTGGGGATAGATGGGAATTTAAAAATGGGAAATGGATGCTTAATTTGTACAGAATTTCTATTTAGGTTGATTGTAAAGTTCTGGAAATGGATGGTGGTGATGGTAGCACATTATTGTGAGTATAATTAACAGCACTGAAGTATATATGTGAACATGGCTTAAAGGGGAAACTTTAGGTCATATATATGTTTCTAGAATAGCAATTACAAGATAAAATTTAGGACGGTATAGCTCAGCAAACCTTATTTTAGATGATGGACTATAGTAAATACTATAACTATAAGAATTTTTCTTTCATGAATTATAACAAATGAAACACTAATGCAAGGTTAATAATATGGTGGTATATGGAAGAAATACACGGAATGTTAACTACAGACAATAGTTAATAGTACATTTTTTTTTTTGCATGGGCAGGCACTGGGAATGAAACCTGGGTCTCCAGCATTGCAGATGAGAACTCTGCCTGCTGAGCCACCGTGGCCCACCCAATACTACTATTTTAGTGATCTTTTATCAAATGTAACAAAGTTAACTAGAAAAAAGTTCTATCATCAATTATAATAAATGTTCCATACCACATTTGGTGTGAGGTAGTATATGGGAATTCTGTATTTTATGCATGATTGTTCTGTAAAGCCACTTCTCTAATAAAAAATATATACATATATTTTTTTAAAAGTCATTTTTACAGGTTGGACATGGGCAAGAAAAAAGAAAAAGGCTTCTATTTGGGGCTCACATGTATGCTCGCTCTCTTTTTAATCAGATGTTTCTGTCCCCAGTGGACAATGTGAGCAGAGTCTCAAGCAAGTAATTGCACCCACGCCTCATTTTAAGGCTCCTTTCTAACAGCCCTTGTATTGAACGACTGGTTCCAAGATGGTCTTACTCATCTCTGTATCCTCTGAAAGACAGAGCTCACCCAGGGTGGGTGTTCGAATATGTGCTGAATTAAATTGGCCACCATCCTGCTAAGAAATACCAATCACAGCCACAGGAGACATGTGGAGATACAAAGCCACAACTCCACCGAGCAAACAGCATGTCTGAAACTGTCTACCCGCCATAATACTACATTGCACTCTTCACAGACTCTCCTTTCTTACGACTTCTTCCACCTACTATTCTATTCAGTGACATGGAGCTACAGATTGCAAGTTGGGGGGTGAGTTGGGGAACAGCAGTTGTAAGGCGGCATCTCTGGGAACAGGATCAGAATTTAGAAAAAAAGAGTCAATGAGAAATTAAACAGATGATTCCATTCCATGGGAGCTTGCTTCTAGGATGAAGCTTCGGTTGATTTAGAATAAAAACCAGAAAAATGGTTTCTCTCATCCTTCCTTTGTATAGCTCTACTTATTTTTGTCCTAAAACGATTCTCAAACCAAACTTGTTCATCCATCAGCTGCTATCTGAATCATCGCCAACCTTGACGATCCTTTTGGCCAAAAATATCTCAGGCAATGACCATTTTTCCATCAGGATAAGTGACTCAAAACACACACCAAGGTGATGGTAGAGCAACGCTTTGGATGTTAATTCACAGCACTGAATTATATATTGGAATGAGGTTAAAATGGGAAATTTTAGTTGTTACTAGGATAAAAATTAAAATGAACAAAAGGGACCGTACAACACAATGAGCTCAAATGTAAATGATAGATTATTGTTAATAGTAAATTATGAACATGTTCTTTCATGAATTGTGACAAATGCATGCACCACACTAATGTAAGGTATTGATAACAGGGTGGTAAAAGGGAAGTCTGTACTTCATGCATAATTTTTCTGTAAACCCACAACTTCCCTAATAATAAATTTAAAAAGATGTACCATGGAAACCAGAGGCCAAGTTCTCATGTAAAGCACCAATCATACATCCTATTCTCCCATTAGAGTAAGGAACCATGTCAGAAACCCCTCAGATACATCAGGGTGTCTTCTGCCCGATAAATGGTAAGCGCTCTTGCATGAGCTGTGTCTATGCTGAGTCTCTCGGTGCCATGGACCAGGCCTGCATACTGACCTGCTCGGTCTCCACGAAGTTGGACACGTGGCCGTCGTCATTCACTCCACGAGTGTGGAAGCGAGCGCCGGCGCGCTCGCAGCTGATGCGGGAGATGAGGCAGGCCTTAGCCTGCTTGTGTGAGGCGTATACCGTGCGGATGGCCACCACCCCACAGATGACCTTCAGTAGCCAGTCAGAGCAGTCCACCTGGTGGAGCTTCAGTGGCACATGCAGCAGTTGGTTCCTGCAAAATGGAGCCCCCCACAGAATTGGGTCAGCACACATAGTACATGTGACACTGCCCCCAAAGCAGCAGTTTATAAGGCACTGCTGTGGGCTGCAGTGTGTCTCACCAGAAGATATGTCCCCAGTACCTGTATATGTGACCTTATTTGGAAATGGGGTCTCTGCAGGTGCAATTAGTTCAGATGAGTTAAACAATAGGAATCAGTTAAACAAAAGGAATTTCTAATTAATTAAACAAAAGGAATTCCTTGTCTCACAGTTTTGAATGCCACAAGGCCAAAATCAAGGCGTCAGCAGCTCTTTCCGAAGCCCGTAGCGTGCTGGCGGAGGCTTGCCGGCAATCCATAACGCAGTCTCTGCCTCCGTCACATGGCCGTCTCTCTCCACACCTTTCTCCTACTGTGTCCACATTCCTCCGCGCACAGGCACCCCACATGTATTTTAGTTTAGGCCCACCCTGATTCAGTTCGGCCTCATTTAAAGAACAGGGTTTTCAAAGATCCCATTCACAAATGAGTTCATTCACAGGACAAGGGTTTAGGGTTTCAACATGTCTTTGCGAGGATGTGATTCGATCCATAACGGTTAAGGTGGGCCCTAAATCCAATAGGACTGGTGTCCTTATAAGAAGAGGGAAACCTGGACACAGACACCCAGGGAGTAGGCCGTATGATGGCAGAGGCAGGGACCAATGGGGCCACATGCCCAGGAACACCTGGGACCACCAGAAGCTGGAAGAGGCGAGGAAGGACCCTCCCCTACAGAATTCCAGGACACATGGCCCTGCCAACACCTTGATTTTGGGCTTCTAGCCTCCAGAAACAATAAATTCCTGTTGTTTCAAGCTGCCCAGTTTGTGGTACTTGGTTATGGCAGCCCCTGAACATACTACGACAGGCACCCACAGGGGGCCCAGCATTTTGGGGTTCAGTGAAATGGATGCTCACGGGTCCCCACACGCGAGGACATACAGGCCCGCAATGTCCCTGCATTCCAGGGAGACCTCAAAGAGTGGGAGCACAGTACTGTGTGCAGGAAGAAGGGGGGCCTTCCCCAAAGCTGATGGTGGGGTGGCCAGGATCAGCAAGATGGGTGCTGGCGTGTGAGCCAATCCTAAGCCTTCTAGGGAATTTCAAAGTAGCTTTTGTTTAGATCCATGGACAACATATTTTAATCTTAAACTCCACTCAGTTAAATATTCAATATATGCATGCTTATTTAAACAATTTACACATACTGTGATGTAAATACAGTAAAAGCATTACAAAGCAAAACAAAATAAAGTAAAAAGGATGAGATAAAAATCGACCTAAAGGAAATTCTGGGGTCTCCTCCCTACACCCAGTGGACCATCCTGGGTTTCTGGGGTTGCCTGGTGTCCCTGATGGTTTTGATGGGGATTACAGCTAATATTAATCGAGTGGGCCGAGCACCCTTCTAAGGGCTTTTGGGTGCATGCACTCACTTCATCTTGAAATGAGCCAAGGTGAGAGGTATTGTCATTAACCCCATTTTGCACATAAAGCAACTGAGACCCAGAGAATTAAGGACTTGCCCAAGTCACAGAGCTGGGAAGAGGCAGAGCAGAGCCCGGAGCCTGCAGCGTGAGCCTGAAGCCCCTACTTTTCCCCGCAGCCTTGCTGGTCTTGCACCTCTATTAAAGAGGGTCCTAGTTTTACGAGCCAACCACACCAATCTCACCTTTCCCCCACCTTGGTCTCCTGACACCCACCTGAGTTTACTGAGCAGACTGAGCAGCTACCGAAAGCCCAGGAAGGAGGCGCAAAGACAGACGCCACAAAGGCTCGCCGCTACCTGGTGTGCACCTGGGGGTGGGGACCTGAGCCAGGCCGTTCTCAGGCCCCAACAGGCTCCCAGGGGGGCAGCAACCAGCACCACGTGACTCTCTCTTAAAGGGTATTAAGCAAATCTAGATCACCATGACCTACTTGTTTTAAAAAGCCAACATTATTCTTGCCTTTGAGCTGTCCTCAAAGATAGCAGCATTTTCTTACTGTGCCATGACATCTCAGATCTCTCAGCAGCTAGAAGGAGCCACTCCCTCCCCCCTGGGCGGGCATCCCTGATTCTCCTGCCCCCACCCCCATCCCCACCCCACCCCCACTCCTCAGGAGCACAGGGCCCCTGCAGACCCACATCTCAGCCTTCGCGGCCACGGTTCTGCTCTGCTGGAAAATGATGACTGTGCAGCATTACTTTACAAAAACACTTCCCCTCTTCTGAATCACTGTCTAAAATTCAATCATAAACCACCTTCAGTCACAAGTATATTCAATCTGCACATGACATCATATCGCATGTGGACTATTCCACAGCTTGCCAGCCACACAGCAATTGTTGCCACCACCAGGCGTCAAGAGAAGGAAATCTTTTGCCAAATGGATAACCCCCAAATAAACTCTTTCCTAATCACACCTGCCAGCCCCTCTGTGGGAGGACAGCTCATATCCTAGGAAGACATACCCAAATCTATAAAGGAAAACAGACTTTTGAGTTCCCTCCCAGGACTTGAGGGTATGGGGAAGCAATTATGGGTGGGACAGATACCAGCCTGAAAAGGTGACTCTGCCCCATAGTACAACCCCCCCCTCCCCCATTGTCTAGCCACGTTCAGTGTTGACCCAATTTGACTCTTGATGTGGGTCCGCCAGACCACAAATGCTGCACCACCCAGCATCTGACCACACCACCGGGAGCTGACTCAGTTGTGGTTGGTAATGTGGCTGCTGCCCTGAGTCCCAACACCACACCCTGGAGGGTGCTACTGCCAGGCATCCTCCTCTGCAGGCCAAGACGAAGTCTGCTGTCCACTTCAAGGGGGACACATAGCCTCCCTCCCTCCCCCCAGCCCTCAGCCTCAGCCCTCACCCCCAGCCTCCAAGCCACTTGCTTTGTCTTACTTGCTTTGTGTTGTGTCCCCCACATCACCAGCCCCGGAGCTGGCCTCGGACGACCCGAGAGGGGCAGTCACAAGGAGGTGGGGCCACTCAGATCCCCCAGTGACCTCATGCAGTCCCACTAGGCTTCCAAAGGACGTTTCAGCCTTTGACATCTCTCCCCTCTGCTCGTCTGACAGTTCTGATCTCAAGTAACCTCCCAAACTTAGCACAGAGACCCCACTTAAAACAGAGCCTCTCCGCATCAATGCTTGGCCACTCTGATGCCAACCCAGCGACCCGCAGAGACACCACCCACCACCTATTCGTCGACACCACCGCCCACAGTGGGCCAGAGATGCAGGATCCCAGGCTCCAGCCACACCTGCCAAATCAGCATCTGCACTCTAACCAAATCGGCCAAAGGCTCACAAGCATTTTCAAGTCTGAGCACGTGATGGCCCCCCAAAAAATTCAGTCCCAACCTGAGAAGGCATGAGGATATGGGGGAGGGGAGCGCCAGGCCGTGGAGGGAATTGTGAGGCCACCCCTTTCTCCAAATAGAAACCAGAAACTCACTGTGGGAATTTCAAGCACAAAGACCATTTTTCCAATGATGGAAACCCACGTCTGCTTCTGCTAAGGGAAAGGAGGGAAGGCACAAATAAAGGGCATACTTAAATCTCACCAATTTCATTTTGGAGCTGGGGAAGTGGATGGAACTCCAAAAGGCAGAAACTGGAATTTGAAGAGAAATGCATTATATGTGGTATACTGAACATTTTCTGGGCAAAATTTTCATCCCTTTGGCTTCTGACTTGCTTCCCACTCACCTCCCTGTACATCTGAAGGGGACATCATTGTTGACAAGCCCTGCCTGGCCACCACAGATACATGAAAATCATTGCCCCCAGGCAGCTCAAAGGCAGCCCTGTCTCAAGAGGGGTCAGGGTCATGACCCTGGGTGTCCCCCTCCCCCAAAAGGCCAAGATGACTTCAGTGTACTCTTAGCCATCTTCCTTAGGTGATGGGGAGGAGCAGACCAGATGATCCAAAATATGCAGAAGTCCACCAGCATTTGCCTGGGCTTTGGGACATGTTTTATAACGGGACTCAAGTAATCTCAGGCAAGCAGACTCAGTTTCCCTAATTTATGGGACTGGTTTGGCGTTGTGATTAACGACACAGGATCTGGAGCCAGAATACCTGGATTCAAATCCTGACTCTGCCCCATTCTAGGTTGTGCAGTGTTCACCAAAATTCCCACACTTGTTCGAGCCTCAGTGTCCATATCTGCAAATTGGGGATAACAGACCCTCCCTACATGGGTTCTTAGGAGGATCAAACCAGTTATTACCCACAGGGAGCCCAGAGCAGCGTCTGGAACATAAGAGTTACATAAACATCAGCGGTAGATATGGGACCACTGGAAGATAACCAGGAACACTTAGCACGGTCCCACTAAGCACTCAGGACTTAGGTACCCTACTCAGGGAGCCAATTTTCTTTTCTAAATCTACATTAAAGCACTTTTTGCATGTTCCAGAGCTTGTGGGGGTTGGTTTCCATCTCTGTGCGACCAGAGAGCAGGCACCAGTCACTACTGTCCAGAGAGAATCCACGGTCCTGGGGATGCCGCAAAGCAGAAGTCCAGGGCCAGGTGGCCCTCGGAGCCCCTGCCTGTGCAGCCCCCACAGGAGGGGCGGGACGGGGAAGCTCACCAGAAGAACGAGCTCCCCGCCTCGTGGTCCCCATTGTCCTGCTTCTGCGCCCGGACGGTCAGGTCGAAGCGCGACCCCTCGTTGGGCCAGGAGAAGTAGAACACCCCCGAGCTGAGGATCTTCTTCAAAGACGCGAGGCGCTCCTCCTCCTTGGCTTCCCCCTGGAGAGGGTAGAAATCGGTGGCGGTGATTTTGTAGATTTCGGCATCTGGAATCCTGCCCACAGATGTGCAGCCTGTCACCAAAACCAGGAAGCCCAGGGAAGCGCCACCTGGAAGGTAAATCAGAGAAGAGGGCCTGATGTCACAGCACAGCTGCGGAGATGCTCAACAAAGTAACTCAGAGACACAGAAGAAAAGGGACACAGTGGGGAAACCCTGGTCCAGTTTTCAGTGCCAGCAAGGTGGCTTCCCATTGCCTTACTCACACCCCCGTGGCCCTCCCCGTCAGCTGTGGCCCCTGGGAGCGCATCAGAAATGCAAATTCTCCTCCCCATTCTAGACCTCCTGAACCACTACTCTGTTTTAATGAGTCTTCCAGGTGGTTCAGAGGCACCCACACTGGAGTGGGAGGGAGGCTTAGAGCCTTCCCAGACCTCAGGCCCTCTCCCCAACACCTGTACCCAAAGCCCCTTGACTCCTCCCCTCCCCATTAACTCCTCAGCCAATGCCCAGGCTCAGGTCCTTCCAGCCTGGGCCACCCCCCGCACAGCTGTCACTGCAGGTGCTTTCCTAAACCCATCTACCACAGACCTCCTCTGTGTAAAATCCTTCTGTGGCTCGAAGGCATCTGGAGGATTTAAAGGAAAATGCCCCTCCAGGCCTCCAGGCTGCACCCTGCCTACCTCGCTGGCACCTTCTTCCATTTCCCCACGTGCAGACTCTCATGGACTGTCCTCTGCAGCTCCTCAAATGTGCCATGTGTCCTCACGCCCTTGTGCCTTTGCCCACAATGTTCCTTCTGCCCGGAACACTCTGCCAGCATCTGCCCAACAAGCCCTTCCACGATCCCTTCCCACTTTGCTCCCATCCTCCTCTCTGCACTGCAGTACTGAAAGGCTTCAGGTCCCCTGCCACTCCTTTTCAAGAACACCCACAAGCCACCCCATGTGCTCCATCAGGACCAGTCTGCCTCAGCCCTCCCACCCTTACCAGGTAAACTCCTCCTCGCCCTTCTTGGGCCGATTTTGCATCACCTCCTCCAAGAAGTCCTCCCTGCTTTCCCAAGGCATAGTTAGGCATCCCTTCTAAATGTCAATAGCATCGCCGTCAGCACTTACTACACACAAAGCTAATAACCCCTTTCCCCATCTGTTTCCCCCCGTAGAGTATGGGCTCCTTAGGGTAGGGCTCAGATTTGCTTTTACAGCCTGGCATGGCCCGGAGCAAGCGTTTGATGAATATTTCCTAAATGAGTCAACAAGAGAGCAGCTCAAGCCTCTCTGCTCCCCACCTGCCCCTGTGAAGCCTGCCCCTCTCCCCACTCCGGCAACCCTGCCACAGGGTCCCTGACTCTTGTTCTCTGCCCCACATCTTGCTCTACAGAGCAGAGGGCTGGATAAACACATGCTGTGTGAGAGAGAGGGGCAACGGCAAAGTTCATCTCCTGGACAGCAGGGACACCTGTCCCCTGCCTCCCCAGTGGTGGGAGAGGCCCCACAAGACCCACACACTCACAATGGCATCACAAAGATGGGCCGTGTGCAGGGGGATGACTGGCCAGGTGAGGCACCACCCCCCCCCCCACATCTTCCTTTAAGTGCTGGTGTGGCTCCCTAAACACAGCTCCCACCCCACTCGGGTTTAAAGGCTCCATTCCCACTCAGATTACTCCACATTGCTATATGCTGTTAGCGAGAGTGATGGTTTCGATGTTCTTAGGTGCCTGGACCCTCTGATAAGATAAAAGCCCCTGAAGACTGCCCCTCTCCTTCCATTTGCTCACCGCCGCTCTGTCTGCCCACCTTCTCCTCAGAATTCCCTCCTCACACTTAACAGTGAGAAGTGCTACTTGTGGTGAGGGAAAGACTGGTTTTTATTCAAGATCACACATTCAACTCGTAAGTCGCTGCTTATACGACGCTGCTGAGGCAATGGGCAGCGGACACCAGCAGGGAAGCGAGACCAGCTGCTATTGCATCTCTCCAGTCTCAGTATCAGGAAACCAACAGAACCATGGAAGAATAAAGAGAGGTCTGCTCAAAAAGTTTAACAGAGATTCAGAAGTATGACAGAGAGGCAGCAGGGTCTGGAAATAGTCCTCAGCCACAAATGGGAGCTGCAGCAGCGAGGACACGTGGCCAAGGGGCTGTGCACAGAGGAAGCACAGGAAAAACTCAGGGGGCGGCAGATCTGAACCCAGGTGAGCGGGGACGAGCCCTCTGATGAGTCAGTGAGTCTGGCAGGGACAGTGGCAAAATATAAGGTAAGAATACCTTTAAATTTACACCACGGAAAGAACTGAGCAGCCCGGATCACGAGCATCCTTTCAGAAAAGAGCCGGCTCATGTACCATTTTGAGACGAATCATGAATTGCTCTTGAGAATGGGACATCTGAGCCCCTGGGTGTAGGGGCTTCTGATCCCCTGTAGCTTAGGGAACTGTCCTCTCTCCGTCTATGATATAACTCCAGGCCCTTCTTCTTCCCTAAGAGAAGCAGAAGAATCCATCAGAAACCTCCTACGAGGCTTGGGAAGAATTACATCCGACATGGCTGGACAGGAACCAAGCCCCAAGGAAGTCACCCTCGGGCATGCAGTCTGAGGCATCTGAGATCCACTGTGTGTACTCTGGCCCACCTCTCTCTTCATCGTGCCCTTTGCAAAGAACTCCAAAAAGTTCACTAGTCCGCCGTCAGAGGGGGGCAGTGGGCGGAGGGAATGGAAAGTCCCTCGGTGAGCTAGTGAAATCATGAAATTACGAGCCAAGCCAACCACTCAGCGCACTAACACCCCACAGTGGCAGCTGTCTGGGGGCTGTGTCTTAAGAAGAAAGGCGTCATCTCTGGAAGGCAGGTGGGGTGTGTGGGGGCGGACACCCTCAGGGGATGCAAATCTTCCACAGCACTTGCTAGAACGAAATTACCAGGCGCCCCATCTGCCTCTCGCGATGGGCCTGTCTGTGGCAAGGAAAAGCTGAAATCGCAAAACCGAAAGGTGGCCCCTGGTGTCCAGGCTGACGAGGCCACCGTTCAATTCTTTAGGGAGTCGGTTCAAGGAGAACTGTGGAAAATGTTTCCCTCCAATCTCTCCACCCGAGTCCTGAAGTCACTCTGCAGCACCACTCCCTCAACAGCCTCTGCGTGGGGGGAACAAGTCCCTGGCAAGAGTCCATCTGCTTTGAACACAGCCAGCATTTCCTGTTCAGGACAGCGGTGCTGGGGGCAGGCTTGGGAAGAGCGTGTCGCAGCAGGCATTAAAAGGCTCTTAAAATAAATGAGACAGAAAGGAAGGTTCTGCCACACAGAGAATTCGGGCTCCAGAGTCCCGGGAGGAGGGACCCTGAAGCAGGTGCAGGTGAATCGGAAGAGCCACCAGCTGGGAAGGACAGGGGACGCACCCCTTCCGCGACAGCGGCTGCTCATGAAGATGCTCTTACAGGTGCATCTTACACAGGGACCCACTGATTCTCCCAAGAACCCCAGAAGGAAGTACCATTAATGGCCGGTCTTACAGGGAAGGAAACAGAGGCACAGAGAGGTGAAGTAGCCTACCCAGAGTGAACAGTGGGGAAGCTGTTCAAATCTACTTTCTGCCTAATCCAAGCTACTCAAGCCAAGTCTGGCCTCGGGAGCTCTGAGCTTGCAAAGAGTCTTGCCAACCCACGTAATAACACCGCTTCTGCAGGGCTATTGTTGCCAGTTTACTACACAAGTGACTGTGGCCCAGGGGAGCTGAATCACCTGCCCCAGTCACACGGCTGGTCTGTGCTGGAGCCAAGATGCAAACGTGGGGCCAGCTCTGCCCAGCTCCCAGGCCCAAGAATCTGCCATAGCTTTGGCTTGTTGTAACTCTCTAAAAGAATGCAGACAAGCGGTGGGCCCCAGCTCACTTAAAACCTGACACCAAAGTTTTCGTAATTAGTTTTAAACAGCTGCAAATTATATACATTTTCAGCATATTCTACATATTTAGAGACATTTAAAAACAAAGCTGCTGGAGCCTTCTTTACAAGTCGCCGATGGAATCTAAACAATCATCTTCTAGTATTTAAAGGCAAACGTGAACTAGTTTTTTAACAGATGGAATTTTTACTCAGAGTGCCATTCCACGTCCCCCAAGAAATTTTATCCTCATGGAACATATTTTGTGCTTCGGTGTCTTTTATTAATCACCCTGTCCCACTGTGCAGCAATCTGACCCTAAAGCTCAATTTTAAAAGTTTCTTCTGGTTTGAGTTATCAGTGCAATTATTTTTAGTACACAATTTGTCAAACAATGGAAAGAATACACATTTTGGTAAATAATCATTTAACATAAAAACTAAGCATTTGTTGGAAAGGCATCTTTTTTCTTTTGATGAGATGGATGGGACTTCTAGTTCACATACCCATGGACAAATGTTATCTATTGACATAATGAAACTAATTTTCCACACCAATTCTAATTCTATTCTCCACTTGTATAAACATAAACACTAAGAAAGCTTGTTCACATTAATACATAGATGAGAATAGAAAGAGATTTCATTACAGAAACGTCACTCAGTCCTTCTGAGTTATGTGCTAAAAAATAAAAATCACAACGGTCTGTGGCAAAATGACTGAAAAATGCTGTCAGCTGACATCCCAATTAAAAATTCTCTGATTTTATGGAAAGCCAAGAATTGACTCTTACCTGCCTTGCAAACAAAATTGTTCCCTGGGGATTGGTAACATTTCCTCTGCTTTGTTGACAACAGTATTTTGTTTTTCTGTTTTTTTGTTGTTGCTGTCAAGTCTATTTTGGTGTTTGACAGCAACATTTTGAATTGCCCTTTTGTAAAAAAATCCACAGGCATTTACTGCCTGGAGCACTGCACCATGGTAGGACTTGGCTGGCATGCCCTTCTTCTGTCCCATGAAGAAGGACAATGAGAGCAGAAAGCCTGCCTCCCCATCGCAAGCATGTCCTTGGGCACGTACCCTGAACGATCCAGGCATAAAGACCCTGAGCCTCAGGACCCTGCCTCTCCAGCAGGGGGGCAGACCCCCAAACCCTGCTCAATGCCCCTCTGCCCAGCACCCAGCTTCCTCGTACTTGTATGCTGACATTACTGTGTCTAATGAAATCCTGTTTAATAGCCTCTGTATTCTCTAGGTGGTACCAGCTGTTTTAGGGACAGGCTCAGGCCTAGCTTCAGACTGTTGGGGCAGGGGGTGGGGGTGGGGGTCACTGCTCCCCTGCCCCATGAGAAAATGCAGTGGAGGCTGATGACTGCCCCATAGAGAAGGTATCTTTTAGGGGACAAAAGCAAGGTCTCTGGGATTCAGCTGCCCAAGGAATGTGAAAGTCCCCTTCCAACACTCACGTTGAGCCTAGGATCAGGGCTTTGTTTTTATTAAGTCAAGATCAATTATCTGACAGCCAGGAAGTAGACCAGGCCCAGGGAGAACCTCAGAAGCCAGAGGTCAAGGCTGAGTCTGGGGCTCAAAGCCAGCGAGGCTGTTTGTGGCAAACCTGCCTTGGCTTAGGAAGACTGGAGGCTCTGGTATCCTCTCCCTCCAGTGACCTGCAGACTTCAGGCAAGGCTCCTACCCTCTCTGGGCTGCAGAGAGGGAGGTACCAGATGGCCTCCCCATCTCTTCCAACTCTAAACCCCCATTCTAGGGCTCAAGCCAAAGCAAGACCACACCTAGGTCCCAGGTAGCAGGCCAGAGGCAGGTGAGCTGAGGTGAGGACAAGCAATGGGTCATAAGGCCAAAAGACACACTAGGACCAGAAGGAGACACACACACACACACACACACACACACATGCACACACAATGCTCCTCCAGAGAAGAAGAGGCTCAGAGTCCAGACAACTACACCTACAGCCTAGACAAGGAGCAGAATACAACAACCTCAATGTCACCTTAGAAATCCTCTCCTCCAAGACAGCTGCTTTCAACACCCAAGGCCAAGTCAAAGCTGCAGTGATGAGGTCTACATCATGTCCAGCTGTGGCCATCAGTCATCTGGCTTGGAAGAGCTGGCTTTTGGGATCACGATGTGTCTGCCATGTGTAGACCCAGTGCCCTGATGAGTCAGGGACGATGCCAGGCATGTTCTCTCTGCAGGGCCTCTTGCTCCCTCTGGGTACTGGCATTCTCTGGTGAATGCCCAGCCTCCAAGTTCACCTCCCAGCCAGGTTCTTGCAGAGCATCGTATCTCTCCTTCTGTTCACGCAACACACTCTCACACTTAAATCTGCAAGCACAGGACCTAGGAACTATGGGCTTTCTCACCCATGGAGTGGGGAGCTTGGACCAGAGCCTCTCCTACCCCCACCCACAATCTCAAGTGCAATTGCCTTGCACCCACAGGGCAGAGTGCCAAGTACCTCTTTCACCTTCTTTCTGGCGAACATGAAAGTGGTGGAAAGTGGTGGTGTGCCAGAGCCGGCTTCTACCAGCTCATGAGGTCCATTATGTGTCCTTTTCCCCAACTCTGCATAGGTAGGTTGGAATCAGCCACAGCAGGAATATTTACACTGTGGAAATTGGCAAAAACTAGATACCAGGACTCCCCAACCCCTCCAGCAGAGAGCTGGATGCTAACTGTGTACCGACACACTCCTGGGTGCAGGTGTAAAAACTCATTACTCTAACACTGTCACAGGCCGTTCCATTCCAGGACTAGCTGGAGAGCACTGCATGCCCAGATTAAAGACTGACAAACTTCCCTCTCCAGGGAATTTTCCTTCTGAAGCACCTACCCACGAAATCGCCCCTCCAAATCGCCCCTCCGTTAGCCTGAGGAGATCAGCAGCCCACCAGGAGCCAACGACCCGAAGCCTCTCAGCCTTGGCCCTTTATGCCACACCCTCTGCAGGCCAGCTCCCTCCATTCGCTACCCTTTTCCCTCCCCCTAGCCCACCCTGTGACTGTGAAATGGAGACAGCTCTGGGGAGGGGTCCTCCAAGACCCTCCCCTCAGCCACGGGACTGCCACCGTTCCCGGGCTGCACACTAGCAAACTGCCCGTGGCATTCCAGCCCGGTGTTTGAGGAACCCTCAACCCTCTTCAAAGCTACCAGATTCACCCCTGTATGTAAATCTCTTAAGAACTCTTGAAGACAGAGATGAGACAGGGTCCTGGTTTTGCAGATGGGAAAACAGGCCTGGAGGAGATGAAATGATCACAGAAGGTCCGTCAGCTGTGAAGCTGGAGTTAGAGTCCGGTGGAGAGCTTATAGGGATGTCTCACACAGCTCCACAGGCTGCTCACAGCTCAGCACAGGAGGCACAATTCTTTACAGACCACAATTTGAATCAAGTCCCTGGAGGCTTTGAAACCGGGAGGCCTTGAAAGCTAAGGTAAAAAGATTTAAATCCTCATAATCAAGGGATAAATTCTGTTTTACTCCTATACTCTCACTGTCTCTGCTTTTTATTACCAGGAAGCCCAAACCTAGGAACTCCCTGGCTGATTGCAGGGGCCCTACCCACTTCCTGCTGGTATTTCAGGGAAGACGGAGAAGCTCTGGGCTTTCCATGAAAAGCCAGGATAAAACTTCTATGCATTTCTTAATTTCTGACATGAAAGGCTATTTTCACTGAGGTGGACTGAAATTTAACAACTTCCAAGTTAAGCCCCTGAGAGGAAACCACTTTCTACGTACAGAGGCTTCAGCCTTAAAAAGGTCAAAGGGGAGACCCAGCCCCAACATGGGCTGGCCATCCTGCTGGCCACCAAATCTGGAATTACATCCTATGCTGCCCCAGCCCAACGCTCTCGGCAGGTAAGGGAAAGCAACAACAACAACAAAGTAAACAGACCACAGCTCTGGTTGGAGACCTATAGTGGAAAAAGACAAGTAAGTGAAAGCCAAACACTTCTCAATGTAACCAAAGGGGAACTGGAAAACTCAACTAAAAGACTCATCATTCTCTCCCTCAAATACCCTAGGGCACTTTCAGAAACATGTTGAATACGGGCCAGATAACCCTGACATCCCAAAAGTCACATTCATGTGCAGCCTTCCCAGGCCCATCTGGAGGGTGAGCCCAGCAGGAGGGGTTCAGGGTATTGAGAGAGCGTCAGAAATGGGGGCTGATGCAGAAAACCTCTTTTGTTGCTCAGATGTGGCCTCTCTCTCTAAGCCAACTTGGCAGGTGAACTTACTGCCCTCTCTCATATGTGGGACATGACTCCCAGGGGTGTAAATCTCCCTGGCAACATGGACAGAACTCCCGGGATGAGCCGAGACCCAGCATTAAGGGATTGAGGAAGATGTATTGACCAAAAGGGAGAAGAAAAAAGAAACAAAGTTTCAGTGGCTGAGAGATTTCAAACAGTCAAGAAGTTATCCTGGAGGTTATTTTTATGCATTATATAGCTATCCCTTTTTAGTTTGTGGTATATTGGAGTGGCTGGAGGGAAGTACCTGAAACTGTTGAGCTATATTCCAATAGCCTTGATTCTTGAAGACAATTGTGTAATGATATGTTTACAATGTGACTGTGTGATTGTGAAAACCTTGTGTCTGATGCTCCTTTTATCCAGGGTATGGACAGATGAGTAAAAACCATGGATAAAAATAAATAATAGAGGGGATAAGGTGTAAAATAAATTGGGTAGATGGAAATACTAGTGGTTATTGAGAGGGAGGGGTACGGAATATGGGATGTATGAGTTTTTTCTCTTTTCTTTTTATTTCTTTTTCTGGAGTGATGCAAATGTTCTAAAAATGATTATGGTGATAAATACACAACTATGTGATGATATTGTGAGCCATTGATTGGACACCGTGTATGAACTGTATGTCTGTGAAGATGTGTCAATAAAAATATTTTTAAAAACAGAAAAGGGGGCCCAGCCAGCAGCACAAATCCCGTGGCCTGCCCTCCCCAAGGCTGTGATCACTCACTCCTGGGGGGAGGGGGAGGTCAAGGAACTAGTTTCTGGGGGCAGGTAGGCAGGAGACTGACCGTAGGGAGGGAGGGGGGCTCTGCCTGGGGGAGGGGAAGGTGGTCACTTCTTTGTACCTTCCCTGACCCCTTTGCCATCCTGCCGAAACCTGCCCTGGCTCTCAGCCATTAGAGCTCGGGACCCCTTAGGCACCCTGCTTCCTTCTGTACAATATCATTTGGAGGGCTTCTGTCCTCCCCAAATGGGATCAATTTCCTATAAGTGATCCTTGATCATAGCCCGGGGATGACGGGAGGACGTTTTCTCCCTGGGATGGAGAAAAGTCTCCTCCTTGGGAGCCCAGCCCAAGAAGGCAGCAAAGGCAGGTGGCTGAGAGCAGGCCCCAGGGCCAGAAGCCACAAGCTGAAAACCCAGGTCCTGCCTCAAGAACAGTGACCCTGGGTGATGTTCTGTACTTGACTGGATCTAAGGCACCATCGGTGGTGAAATGAACCATTAATTGATGTACAAGACAAACGATGCCAATTAGAACTGTAAGATGCCAACAGCCTTAAGCCCTCCTGATTTCATAGGTGTTACAATGCAAACAAAGGTGTCTTAGAATAGATGCATTGTAGTACTTCAATTCTTCTGTGCTTCAGTCTCTGCATCTGTAAAGCAGGATGATAATAGTTCCTGACATCAGGGGCTGGTGGGAGAGCTGAGTTAATATATTAAGAACACTTTGACCAGTGCCTAGCATAGAGTAAGTGCCATGTAAGCAATAATTGTTGCTGTCATCACCATCACAAAGATGCCCGGAGGCAGGGGCCATGGGCATCTTTCACAATCTCAGATCGCTGCAGGGCAAAACCCCATAAAAGCCTTGGAAGGCAGCTAGCCCTGCTGGGAATCCCAGCCGAACTTCCCGTCTGTGGCTTACATCTTTTTTTTTGGCATGGGCAGGCACCGGGAATCGAACCCAGGTCTCCAGCATGGCAGGCAAGAACTCTGCCTGCTGAGCCGCCGTGGCCCACCCTGCAGCTTATATCTTTAGGCAAGTTCCATTAGTTGTCTGTGTCCTTTACTACACAAAAGGGATAAAGATACATTATCACACTGGCTTACTTGAGGACTAAGCTGATGTCTCTCTAGCACTTGCCACAAAATAGACATTTCACAAATGTACTTTGTTGCATGGGTACCGTGTCCTTTTTTCTAAAGAGTTTGGAAATGATCAATGTAATAGTCATCATTCAGGAAAAATCACCCCATGATAGAAAAGAGTCAGAGAAGTAATGGCAAGCATAACAGAGCTGTTCAGTTGGCTTTAAGAAACCCCTCAACAGGCGAAGGTCTCCCTGGCGGTGTGGGAGATGACTCCCAGGGATGAGTCTGGCACTGGCACTGTGGGATCAACAATGCCTTTCTGACAAAAAGGGGGAAAAGAAGTGAAACAAATAAGGCATCAGTGGCTGAGGGAGTTCATACAGAGTCAAGAGGCTACTCTGGAGGTCACTCCTATGCAAGTTTCAGTTGAACATTGCTACCTATCATAACTTGCCAACCCCCAAACAAAACCATTTCTGCCAATCCTAAAGAATACCTAGAGCATTATATAAGATTCTGCAAAGGTTTTTCAGGCACTAGAGTAACTTTCCAGAAACCTACAACTCCAGATGGGTCCCTGGACCAGATAAGTCCTGAAATGCAGAGGGGCCAGCCTTTCCGGAACATCAGCTAGTTCCATCCCCCTATCTCATATGAAAAATTTAGAAAGGCCATAGCCCAAATAATCCTAAAGAGTAAGAGAAAGATCAAAGATGATGGTGGAGTTATACAGAGAAGGTAGGGTTTAACAAATGAGTATGAGTGCTGAATCATTATATTGATATTTCTTTTAGTCTCCAGTATCTTAGAGCAGCTGGAAGTAAAGACCTAAAATTGTGGGATTGTAACCCATACCAAACTCTGAAATCTGTTCTACAACTAATTTTGTGATGTGCTTTGAAATTTATTGCTTTTTTTTGTATATATGTTATTTTTCACACAAACAAGAAAAAAAATCAGTTGGGAAAAAACAACAAAAAACAAACCTCGACGCATGAAGAAACTTTACCATCTGCCAGGTAAAGACACTCATGCCCAACCTGGGAAAGGTACCAGACCTTGGAATTTGGGTCATCTACAGCCATCCCCATTTCAGCCAAGTGGGACACAGACTGAGGAACGTCACCTCTCTTCCCTGGGCTTGGCCACAAACATGTCTGACAATCTCCACAGCCACCCATCGCAGATGCCACTGGAGGGAGCCACAAACATTAGGTGGACCACGGACCTCAGACGTGAACTGAGAGCTCCCATGGTGCACAGGAAGGCTGCGAGAGACCAGCCCACCCCTCCACTCTCCCAGGCTGAGCAAGGATGCCCACTTCTACCCCTTGTCAATTCAGACTACATTTCCCATGATTCGAATGCAATTTCCTTTCATTTTTCTCATGCCTACAGGTGGGGCATCGCTGGGGTGGCTTTTTTCTCCGCACGAACAACTGCCAGTCCCGGCTATTCATCCCTCACACTGTCCTGCGGAATCCAGAGGGTTTGGAGTCTCAAGTGTCCATACTTAACCCCTGTCCTTCCTCCCTCCAAGTTGGCACACTTCCTAGGGCACAGATCCACCGTAAACCATAAGCAACTCCCCGGGCAGACCTCACCGACCAGCTTCTGGAAAAACCTGGGTCCTGGTGGGCAAATGAGGACGGCAAGCCTCCTTGAACCCAGCATCTCCTCCTTCTCCCCCAGCCCGGCATGCGAGAACCTGGCCACATTCACCTTCTCTACCTCCCTCCACTGCATTATGAAGCAGGTTCTGCAATACACAGAAGCATTTTAAAGGATAACAGAGCTTAAAATAAAATGTCTAAATCCTGCAGTCTTTCCAAACTAACACGAGAGCGGAATCTGCCCATTGCTCTAGGGATCCTCCTTCTGACAACTGACATCTCCATCTGGATGGCACTTACCAGATTTTAACCTGAGCTCACCCAAGCAGCCATAAGCGTCGGTGAGTTTTCCATACTGTCCTTTAATCACTTCCTTTTCTTCTGGAGCTAGAAAAGAAACACATCATAAACGCATCAACGTCGGAGTTCATTCATACTGCAGCTTTCCAATCTGGCTCCCCACCCACTCGAAAAAGAAAAAGAAAAGGCGATAGCTCAGCCCACAAATAAAATGTGTGGAGGTTTTGTGACTAGCAAATCACCGAGCTGCAATGATTTCGATCTCCTCAAAAAAGCTTGCTCTCTAGAAGCACTGACAGTTTCCCGGGAGCTGGAGAGGGGCTGAGGTAAGTCCCTGGATGGCAGGAGGTGCTGGGCTCCTGGCTTCCAGCTGGGAGCAGCTTCCCCAGGCCAGCCTCTCCCTGTCACCCTACAAAGCAGCCTGGTTCCGTAGGTTGCAAGGGGAGTGAATCATCATTAACCATTTGTAAGGACTTTCCCCTGCGAAAGTATCATCCATTAGAGGCTACCCCTTCCGAGGGTCCTTTGCCGTCAAAGGACTTGAGAACACATGGGAGAGAGCCCAGTGTGAGCCTGCAGGTGACTCAGAGCCTGGAGACAGCTGCAACCGACCGCACCCCGCCTCCTGCCCCTAGATCAGTTCAATGAATTCCAAGGCAGGCCACCCTGCTGGGTCTTTAACAGTCGTTGCTGATGCGAAAGCAGAGACATAGCCAAGTTGAAAAGTAAGATATGGCAGAAGGAAGGGCCATTAGAAGCAGGGGAGACCCTGAACCTCTATAATGATGCCACAGACCCCTTGGGCAATAGGGGTGGCCCCTGGAGCCCTTCTTGGATGAATGATTTAAAATACAAACATGCATGAACCTTGAAAACATTATGCCACATGAAAGAAGCTGATCACAAAGACCACATATCACACAACTCCATTTATAAGGTATATCCAGAATAGGCAAATTTATGGAAAGTAGAAAATAGATTAGTAATTGAATAGGGCTTGGCAGAGGCGGTGGTGGTGGTGGACGGAATTGGGAGTCACTGCTAATGGGTGCAGGGTTCCTTTAAGGAGGGATAAAAATATTCTAAAATCAGACTTTGGTGCTGTTTGCACCACCCTGTGACTATACCAAAAAACAGTGAATTGTACGCTTTAAATGGGTGAAGTAGTAGGATGTATGCATTATATGTCAGTAAAGCCGTTTTAAAAAAACAACAGAAACAAAATCAGATTATAAAGGAAACCAACTTTATTGAAATCTAGTTATCAAAATATTTAAATTTTTATGGTAATGTAGGTGCTTGATTATGAATACCTTAAATAACAAAATTTAATGGGGCCTGTGCTGGTTTGAAAGTATTATGTACCCCAGAAAAGCCATGTTTAAGTCCTGATTCGGTCTTGTGGGGGTAGCCATTTCTTTTAATCCTGATCCAACAAAATAGGTAGAAACTTTTGATTAGATTATTTCCAGGGAGACGTGATGTGTCCAACTGTGGATGTGACCTTTAGATTAGATGGAGATGTGACTCCACCCATTCCAGGTCAGTCATAATTAGTTTACTGGAGCCCTTTAAAAGAGAAAATGTTTTGGAGAGAGGGAAGCAACAGAGCAGATGTAGATGCTTGGAGAACAGCTGCTTCAAAGAACAGAGACAGGGATGTGTGGAGATGCTTGGAGCCCAGCTGATGTTGCCTTGTGCCTTCCCATGAGATGTTAAGAAGCCAGAACCTGGAGAAAGCCAAGGGAAGCCAAGAGATGAAAGCCAGTCCCAGGGAAGCAAAGAGAGGAATCCCCACAGTGACAGAGGAGCCCAGCAGCAAGGGACGAGCAGACGCCAGCCACATGACTTCCCAGCTGACAGAGGTATTTCATTCCCATCAGCCTTTCTTGAATTAAGGTACCTTTCTCTAGATGCCTTAGTTTGGACATTTTCATAGGCTTAGAACTGTAAACTTGTAACTTATTAAATTCCTTTTTTTAAAACCATTCCATTTCTGGTATTTTACATTCTGGCAGCTTACAAACTAAAACAGGGTCTAATGACTACTCTAACTTCAAACTAGTGATGAGAACAAATGTTATTTTGAGATATCTGCCATGACTCTCACATGAGGTAAAAATATCTTTAATGTCTATTGATGACAAAGTCCCAGATATGGCTGATATACTGGTTTTGTTGCCTGCATTCCTAATAGAAGGAAATGCTACATTTCAGTTAGGATTTATGAAAATAAAGATGTACTTTTTTTTCCATTCAAGAGAACCAAACCTCAAATTCTAACCACAGATCCCTTAGGGAGCCATGGACCTTGGGATAAGACCATGTCTTTCTTTGTTTAATTAAAACTATATATTGTTTATTCCATTTTTTTTTTAATTTGTAAAAAAGGAATTTTTCAGTAGTTTTCTGGACTTGGTTTTTTTCACTCCACACTATGTTATGAAGATTCACCCGTGGTTTTGTGCTTAGCTGGAGTTAATTTGTGTTTGTGGCTGTATAATAGTCCATTGTGGGACAATACCACCAGTTACACAGCCATCTTTTGTCCCTGGCGTTGAGTTTATTGCCGACTGACTGTCAGTTGCCGTCACAAACACACTGTGTGAACCTTCTGGTACTTGTTTCCCGGTGCGGCTTGACAAGGCCTTTGGGTGGGGGTGGGGGGTGGGGGGGTGCATCCACACCTATGAGTGATTTCTTGAGTTGCTGGGCATGCGAATGTCCAAGTTTATAAGAAAATGGCAAACTGTTTTCCCAACATTGTACCAATTCTGCGATTGTTTTCCTGTCATTGTTCCAATGGCACTCCCACCAGCTATTCATAAGAGACCCCTTTGAGCCGCAGCATCCCCAGCCCTTGGGATTGTGAGATGCTTAATTTTTGTAAGGAGAACGGATGGAAAATACTATCTCGTTGTGGCCTTGATTTCCATTGTCCTGATAAACAATGCATTTCCACATCATCGTGGAGTAAGGAAAGGAACCAGCTACTGCCCACCCGCCCCCCACCTCTCCTAAACACTAGGCTCGTATATCAGACTGCCTGCTTACCAGAGTTGAGAAATTTAAGCCAGGAATCAAGGCCCCAAAGCAAAATATTAAAAAGTGAAACAAATGACAGACAACAAAAGAGCCCCGAGTCTGAAAGAGGGGTATCCAGGCCAGAGCACCTCCCAGCCCTGAGAGCGGTGGACATCTCATCACCTCCTGCTGTCTCCACAGATGTCCACTGACAGGATAGTGTGGCCCAGGCAGGAAAATATGAAAAGACCAGAGGCGAGAGCCTGGACACATCAAGTGCAGAGACCTAGTCTGAGTTCATACCCCTCTTGACACTCCGCAACGCAAAAGACCTCCCCACCCCACACTCTCCAGGAAAAACTTGCTTTTCTAGAAACTGAGCAAAATGGATGTGTGCTCATTAGACCCCAGGTCTCGACTTGGTTGGAAAGGGTGGTGAGTCTGAGAGTCCCAGCCCTCCCTTCCGAAGCTCTTTCCAATCTCCAGGCTCCCGGGGAGGCCGGACAGCAGCGGAGCATGACCCACTGGTCCGGGTGTAGGGTGGGTTGGGGAAGGCGCTGGCCACAGAGTTGGCCGGGCAGGGAAGGGAAACAGACCAGAAGGCAGACTTCCCCCTTTTCCACTTCTCCAGGCGGGACTGCGGTCAGATGCGATTTCAGGAGAGAAGCTGGATTCTTGAAGACGACTGTGTAAAGATACAACTTTTACAATGTGACTGTGTGATTGTGAAAACCTTGTGTCTGATGATCCTTTTATCCAAGGTATGGACAGATGAGTCAAAAAATATGGATAAAAAAATAAATAATAGGGGGGATACGGGGTGAAGTAAATTGGGTAGATGGAAATACTAGTGGTCAATGAGAGGGAGGGGTAAGGTATGGTATGTATGAGTTTTTTCTTTTTATTTTTTTCTGGAGTGATGCAAATGTCCTAAAAATGATTATGGTGATGAATACACAACTACATGATGATATTGTGAGCCACTGAGTGTACACCATATATGGACTGTATGCGTGTGAAGATTTCTCAATAAAAATATTTTTTAAAAAGAGAGAGAAGCTGGATACCAGCCTAGTTAAAGAATCCAACAATTCTAAAGTCACTTGGTTTAAGGAACTTGCAAATACCATTAGAGAGATTTACTAAGAAAGCGATCATTCAGCCTCAATGTGAGTTAATTTAACACAAGGGTTCTTAATGATATGATAGAGGAAAACCAGGCTGTCAGTGGCACTTCAGTGGACAGTTTTTGGGGGAATCTGTGTAATCTCTAACCTTGTATGCAACTTTTTGTATGCGTATTTTTTTCATCGTTTTCAGTAGTATCTTAAAAGGGGTAGTGAGCCTCAAAATGTTAATAACCAGGTTAATGAATTCCTTTTCCCTAGATACGCTCATGAATTTTCTGAGTGGTTGTTTTATTGGGTGGTGGGATGGGGAGATAGGGTAACCCCACTATAAGTCATAAACATCATAGAGGACATGCTCTAGATTGTAGAGAGGGATAAAGTTTTGGCAAGTCAGAAACAGCCAGAAGCCTTGAGTCTGGCAGATGGTGGGTGTGTGTGGGGGGGGTATCTTTGAAATTAGGGTCTCAGGGTGTCTCGGAAAAGCACTGAGAGGCCACAGCCCCACCTATTCCATCAACATGCTTCAGAGAATTTAGGGCAGTTGAGAGGGCTGGTAGGATAGTGTTTCAGTTTCCTACTGCTGCTGTAACAAATGATCACAAATTCAGTAACTTAAAACAAGACAAATTTATTATCTTAAGAGTTTGGGGTGTCAGAAGTCCAAAATGGGTCTCCCTGGGCTAAAATCATGGTGTCAGCAGAGCTGCATTCCCCCTGGAGATCCTAGAGCAGAATCGATTTCCTTGCCTTCTGCAGCTTCTGGAGACCACCTGCACCCCTTGGCTTCTGGCTCCTTCCTCCATCTTCAAAGCCAGCAGTCGCACCACTCTGATCACTGCTTCCCTCGTTCTATCTCATTCTCTCTCCTGCTTCTGCCTCCCTCTTCAATATTTTAAGAGCCCTTGTGGTTACTTTGGGCCCATCCAGATAATCCAGAATAATCTCCCCATCACATTGTCCTTAATTTGATCACACCCGCTGTGATGATCAGGTTCTGGTGTCAACTTGGCCAAGTGATGATGCCCAATTGTCTGGTGGGGCAAGCACTGGCCCGAATGTAGCTGCAAGGGTATTTCAAGGCCGGTTGATTAAATCATCAGCCAGTGGATTGCATCTGTGGCTGATTACATCTGCGATCAACAAAACACGGCTCCCACAATGAGATAATCTAATCAGTTGAAGGCTTTTAAGGAAGAAGAGAGACTCTTTCACTGCTTCCTCAGCCAGCGAGCCTCTCCTGTGGAGTTCATCCAGACCCTTCATCGGAGCCACCAGCTTCACAGCCTGCCCTGTGGATTTTGGACTCTTCCATTCCCGTGGTTGCATGAGACACGTTTATAAATCTCATATTTACAGATCTGTCCTATTGGTTCTGTTTCTCTAGAGAACCCTGACTAATACACCCACAAAGTCCCCTTTGGCACATAAGAAAGCATAGTCACAGGTCTGTGGATTAGGCCATGGACATCTTTGGGGGGCCCTTAATCCGCCGACCACACATGGATACAACCCATATCTCAGGCCCTGGCCCCAGGTCTTCTGCCCCCTGTCCCCACCCCAAGGAAGGGGAAGAGGAGCTGTCCCATTCCAACACATCAGAGTCCTCCTGGGACAGGGTCCCCCCCTACTCTATCGCCTATGAGATCCCAACAGGTAGAAATGAATGTCACTTCCTGGCAGGCCAGGTGCATCGCCAAACTTGGGGATCTCCGAGTTTCTGGCACTGCAGGTAGAGCCAGGTAGAGGGAAACCGCATTTCCTGGTTCCTCATTTCAGAAGATAAGGCGATATACTCAGTCAAATAATTCTGACAGATGAAAATAAATTTCAACCCCAGGAGCTTTACAGAGCCTTCCAACAGAACCTGGAAGGTTTAGTATCACCTGCTCTCATTTGCTCACCCTAAAACAAGGAGGCCTTTGTGTATTCATTCACCTGTGTAAACAGAGCTGACCAAATAAAACACAGTGTCAGGAAACTGCTGAACAAAGTTACTGGTCAAATCCACACTTCAGGAGTGGGAGCTTCACCACAAGGGGAGGCTGTGGCAGCACAACTGATCCTTTGCCCCATGGTCATTAGAGAAGATTCTCTTGTGTATCACTTCCCCCCACCAAGGAAAACAACTAAGCAAACACAAATTTACAAAAACAACATGGTATCCTCACATTAAAAACAAACTATGCAGGGCCACCTTGTCTCACTCTAATCCTGTAAATTGTTGACCCCCTAATAAAAACAACTTTACCCCCAATTTCTACAATGCGATAACTCAAAACAAGACGTGATTGTGCACGTTACAGTCATGTGAGATGGCTGTTTTCACCACAGACACACAACCTGTAAACCTGGGAACCTTTTCACCTGCGGCACAGACTCCCTCTGCAAACCTTCTTTCCAGAAAGAAAGAAGTTTTCTTTCTAAACGCCTCCCTCTCCCAGCCTCCCTTAGCTTCTGCAATGGCTAAGCAGGCCCGTCTGCCCTTGGCTTGCCCTCACTGCCCCTGCTGCCCCTCCTCCAGCACTCCTTGAGGCTTCTTCCAAAATCAACCCATCTCCTGCCTGCCCCAAACAACGGCGTTTCCTCGGTTACCCGTTTGGAGAGGTTCCCAAAACGGAGGCACAGATCAAATGTCTAGAAGCACAGAGCAGGGAAGGAAAAACGCAGCTGCTGGAAGTGGCCCTGGGTGACACCTCACCCTCCAAAAGGGGCGTCCGGTCAGGTCTAGCCACTGCCACTCGGCATGCCAGTCCAGCGTTACCAAATCTCCCATTTTCCAGAGAAATAGGACACTCCTGAGTGTTCAATGCTGGCAACTGAACCGAATTTATTTTAAGCACTGTGTGGGCTGAATGCACACCTCTGCAGACCGTATTTGGCCATTTGCAACTTCTGTCCTTCCTTACTCATTGTCTCTAAAATAGACGGCTTGCTCCTACCTTCCACACTTTGATTGCATTTCCTGTAGGCTTTTCCATGTGAGGACTGTTTGCACACCCACTCCTCAACCCCCCACCCCCACCCCACCCCACCCCGGTCATGACCCATGAATTTCTGGCCTGTTGAAGAACGTCTTCTTGGTGACTCTCCCAACCCTCCTCCCTGTCCACCTCCTGCCATTGGATCCAGCCATTCATTCAGTGAACATGGCACTGAGCGCCCATGGTGGCTGCTACTTCTGGGCCTGGGAATGCAGCAGTGAGCCAAATAGCCAAATATCCAGAGTTGAGGCAAGCCTGGCCCTTGGCTGTGGCAAAGAAGGGACACGTGTCATGTGGATGGGTGAGGACGAGGAAGGCAGACCTGAGGTGAGGGCGGGGAGCAGGAGCAGGGCACTGCCAAGGCCATCAAGGAAGGGAGTGGAGTGCTAGGACCCCCTTGGGGCCAGGCACCATCCCAGCTTCCTTCCGAGGCAGACAGACTAGATCAATAAGCAACATAGATGGTGAGAAGAGCTAAAGAGAAAAAGTGAGCAGTGTGGGGGCATGGAGCTGTTTGACATTTTAAGATACCGTGGACTGAGAAGGCATCATGGAGGAGGGGATGTCTGAATCCAGAAGTGAGGAAAGAAGTGAGAGATGGCTGTGTAGACAGTGGAGAGCACATGCAAAGGCCCTGGGGTTGAAGCATCGCTGGCATGTGCAAGGACCAGAGAGGAGGTCAGTGTGTCTGAAGGGGCTCAGAGGAAACAGAGAACAGGATGGTCTGTAAAGGGCCTTGTATGTCATAAAAAGATGCTGGGTTTCACTCTGAGGGAGAGGGGGAGCCACTGCAGGGTTCTGAGGATCAGTCTGGCTGCTCTAGAGAGGCAAGGGACAAAGCAAGGGGACCAAGCAAGCAGAGATGACAACTCAGACCAGGGTCATAGCAGTGGAGGTGCTCAGAAGCCATCAAATTACAGAGAGACATGCACATAGAAGTCCATATTTTTTTTTAATTATGGAACTTTCCAAGGAAAAGTAGAGTAGTATAACATACTTTATACCTTCAATCCTCTATCAACTCATGCTCACTCTGTTCTCATTTATATCCCCTACCCTCTTCTCTCCACCTTAAATCAGCAGATCTCAAGAAGTGGATCTCAGCATCAGGTGTCAGAAAAACAAATGATCTGGCCTCATCCCAGACCTACTGAACCAGGAACCCTGGGCTTGGGGCCCAGCAATCTGGTTTTCACGAACGCTTCAGGCAACTCCAATGCATGCCAATGCTGGAGAATCACCGCACTAGATCATTTTGAATAAATTCCAGACATCATATTTCATCTATAAATATTTCAGTAACAATCTCTAAAAGGACTCTTTTTTTAAACATAACCATGATACCATCATCACATCTGAAAAATTTAGCCCTAATTCTTTAACATCATCAAATATCTGCATTTTTGTTGAAAGTACAACCAAAAGGATTTATGGACAGATCAGATGTGGGATATGAGAGAAACAGGAGGACACCAAGTTTTCCGCCTGCACAACCGAAAGGATGGAGGTGCCACCTTCAATGATAGGGAAGATGGACAGAGACGGCTGGGCAAGGGTGTGGGGGAGAGGGCAGGGAGGGGGCCCTGGGGGGTGGGGATCGGGCATCCAGATGGAGAAGCCGAGAACAGGGCTGAAGTCCAGGAGAGAAGCCAGGCTGAAGACATAAACTGAGTCCCCAGCATCAGAAGGGAGTGAAAATCAGGTGAAGAGATGGCATCAGCTAAGGGGCAAGTCCAAACTGGACTGAGTCCAGGTGCTGCACACAGAGTGTTTAAATGTCAGAACACTAAGAAGAAACGGCCAAGAAGAAATAAGAAAACCCAGAAGCGTGTGGCATCCTGGAAGCCAAGATAAGAAAGTGTTCCAAGGGAGAAAAAGGGGTCAGCTGGTAAGAGGAATGTGAATTCATCATTTTAGCCAGCAATTGGAAAGTCAGAGAAGAATGGTTTCAGGGAAGTCAAAGGACAAAAATCTAACTGGAGCAGGAGTGAGAAAATACAGACAGTGAGTACAGACATTCTGGTTTTTTGTTTGTTTGTTTTGGCAAAGTGTGTTTTATTCCTTTTTTTTTTTTTTTTTTTTTTTCCAGAAAGCCTCAAGAGGTCAATTGCTTTCGTCTTCTGGAAAATCCTTTCTTGAAAAGGGGTCCCTCCTGGCAACACCAAACACAGGCAGGCATTTTATTCTACTAAGCAGTCTCCCTTTTTTGGTTTTTCCAATGATCTCAGTGGAAACTTGACCAAGTAGACAATTCTTTTGAGGAACTATGTGTGTGTAGAGCAGAGAAATGGGGAGGTCATTGGAAAAGGAAGTGGCATCAAAAGATGTTTCTAGGTTTCTAGGATGGAAGAATTAATACCAAGTTTGTACGCTGGCAGAAATGAGTCACAAGAGAGATAAAAACTGGTACTATAGGGGACTAAAGGAGCAAAACTCTTGGGTAGGTAAGTGGAATCCAATATGTAAGTGGAGGGCCAGCCTTAAACGCAGACAGTTCATCCACCAAGAGCAGGAGAGAAAGTAGAGAATATGGGAGTGGATGGGAGGTGGGTCGACGCGGGAAAGGGAACTGGTGGAAATTCTCTTCTGATGAAAATGAGAAGCAACACCAGCAGCGAAGAGTGAGAACAGGTAGGAGGTGCGGCAGAGCTGAGAAGAGGGAATGTGTGAAATCGTCATCTGGGCAGGTGTGAGAGTGGATGGGCTGCAGAACTGTAATAGGAAGGGCTCCTTGGACTCAGGAGAACTTACAGTGAAACCAGTCAGCGTGGTAGCGGGTTGTGCCAGTTTAAAAGTATTAGGTACCCACGAAAAGCCATGTGTATTAGTTAGGGTTCTCTAGAGAAACAGAATCAGCAGGGAACACTTGCAAATATAAAATTTATAAAAATGTCTCACGTGACCGCAGGAACACAGAGTCCAAAATCCACAGGGCAGACTGCGAAGCTGACGACTCCAATGGAGGGTCTGGATGAACTCCACAGGAGAGGCTCACCAGCCGAAGCAGGAATGGGGCCTG
>PVIY010021360.1:0-42516 GCA_004026745.1 Myrmecophaga tridactyla
GAATAAGATGCACCAAAATAGAAAGGGTGATTATCTCTATTTGGAAGGATTATGCAGAATTTTAATTTTTTTCTTCACTTTTCCAATTTTTCCACAAATATAAAAGCATTTTTAAAATACAAAAGTGAAAATATTTTCTTCTCCTCAAAACAACAAAACGTCAAAGCGCTTTTGCAGCATCGATTAACCCAGAACAGACTCTTGAAGTGATCAGCTATCAACCATGCTGTTTCATGGGAAGACCTGCAAAAAATCTTTAGCAAGGTAATACAACAAATATATCTAATATCTTATGGTCCTACATGTGCTACCAAATTTTAAAATTTACTATTTTTATTACTGGTTACAGATTACATTTATAAAGCCAGTTTAGCAGATTTTACTAAGAATATATACAATTTTTTCTTCTTTTCACTACTGGTTTTAAATTATTTCTCACTTACATGCATCTTCTATCATTTTAGCCAAATATGCATGTAAAACATGGAAGAGTGAAATGTTTCACTCACACTATTTTCTTAGACTATCCCTAAAACACAATAAATATAAATGGACTAGAATTTTAAAAAATAATCTAAAATATGGACATAAAATGACTCATCAATTGCCTAAGGGCTTTCATTTTTAAAAAACTTCAAATAGATTTACTCTGCCCCTATGTTTTCTCCAGATAGGAAAATCGAAAGCAAATAATTTTCATTTCAGGTGAAATCCTAAACTTTGTTGTATTTGTGGCTGCTAAGAGTACAACACACAGTAGAACCCCCTTGGATATGGACCATTGACTCTAAGTGGACTAATTAAGTTGACACAAGTTTTCTCAAATTAAATGTTTGATGTAGACCTTCCATTTCTGAAGATCCTTACTTCTTATCTTCTTAATTCTTAGGAATGAATTTTAATTCTGAAGCCATCACTGAAAAAGAAGTAAAGAAGTTGGAGGAGCCTGTGAAAGAATTTCTATTCTAAGCCAAGCAGTGCAGCTTTGGGCCTGTCTCAATTTCTTTGTATTAAAAGCCATGTAACCATGGAGGAAGCATGGGATCCACTCATGTGTTTGTCATTGAGAAAGGAAACTGGTTCCATATGTATGCATGTGCACATATGCACACACACTCATTTTGTGTCTGGCCTTCAGACAAGCAGCATCACATAGTGATGTTAAGGAAACAGGGAAAGAGAAATAGCAATCTGTTTTCACTTAAACCAACTTCCAAGAGAAAAATGTATTTAGATGACTTATTCAAAAGGTGTTTTAATTTTATTCCAAGTTGCAGACAGTTGAACTTAAATGAAATGAACCAATTATCTACCTCTTTTTTTAAAATGTGAACTCATTAATATTTTAATTATAGAATTTGTTTAATCAGGAGTCCAAGTAGATCCTTAAAGAGATTTTCCCTTTGTTTCCTGGATTTAATAAGAATCATCATATGCCCAAGAAAGACAAAAGATTCAAATTGAAATCACTATTGACAATTAGGAATAAGAATTAATGAGTGGTGTGCTGCAGGGCTGAGAATGCCATTGGAATAGATAGGGAAAGAGATTTTGATACAACTATGGAAGTCACAATGGAGTTTCAGAAAAGGGTTCCTAAAAATATGCATCAACACACACTTCATTGTTTCAAAAAACCCATCACAGGATTTCTCCCTGACAGTCTCATTCCCTACAGCAATCAGGCTGGGCCAACTTATATAAATGAAACCTATTTCATCTACTTCAAACCTATGAATCTGATTTGCACAAGTTCAAAATTATTTTGCAAAATTTCCCATGAAATTCCTGAGTCAGCTACCCTGCAAGAGCTCAACAGCCAACACCCTGAGCCCAGTGGCATCTTGAAGGACATTGAGAGCCTTCAATCCACCCCTGTGCTGGTTTGAAAGGAAGTACGCCCCCTAAGAAAAGCCATGTTTTAAACAAAATCCCATTTCATAAAGGTAGAATAATCTCTATTCAATACTGTATGTTTGAAACTGTAATGAGATCATCTCCCTGGTTGACGTGATTTAGTCAAGAATGGTTGTTAAACTGGATTAGGGGATGACATGTCTCCACCCATTTGGGTGGATCTTGATTGGTTTACTGGAGTCCTATAAAAGAGGAAATATTTTGAAGAATGAGAGATTCAGAGAGAGCAACACTACGAAGCAGAGAGTCCACCAGCCAGCAACCTTTGGAGATGAAGAAGGAAAATGCCTCCTGGGGAGCTTCATGAAACCAGAAGCCAAGAGAGAAAACTAGCAGATGATAACGCCATGTTCGCCATGTGCCCTTCCAGCTGAGAGAGAAGCCCTGACTGTGTTCGCCACATGCCTTCTCACTTGAGAGAGAGACCCTGAACTTCATTGGCTTTCTTGAACCAAGGTATATTTCCCTGGCTGCCTTTGATTGGACATTTCTATAGACTTGTTTTAATTGGGGCATTTTCTTGGCCTTAGAACTGTAAATTAGCAACTTATTAAATTCCCCTTCTTAAAAGCCATTCTGTTTCTGGTATATTGCATTCCAGCAGCTAGCAAACCAGAACAACCCCCAAAGTACCCCAACCCTGTCATCAATCATCATACAAATGTATAACCTTGATGTCAACCAGCAGGGCCACCAGTGAAATACTGGGGAGAGATGGGGACGCCCCATTGCTCAGTACTTATGCAAATGTGCCTGGATTCAGTCCACTGGGCTTCAGTCTTTCCAAGGTTACTTATGGCTTTATTACCAGGAGAAGTACACAGTGTTAAAAGGAACCAGGCTGCATTCACACTAAGGCCACCCTAACATCCCAAATGACCTGTGGCAGGAAAACACGCACAAGAATAAAGATGTTTTACTTCCCCAGATTTCCACATTCTGTTTGTAAATCTGAAAGCACAGTTGCTTGCTCAGCATGAAAAGGCAGCATTTGTCCTGTTCACTGGTGTCCACAACTCATACATGGGTGACGACCTCTTTACGCTTCCATGGACACAATTTTCCATCTGTCAAGTCTCTCTCTTCCAGTAATACTTGTGTTGAAGGCTGAAATCAGGAACCAGATACTGGCTTCAGGAATGCAACATTTTCTTTCAAGATGTTTCCAAAACAAGGGCACAATAATAGTTACTAATCTAAGAACATGGATCCAACAATTCCCTTCAAAAAGACAAAATAATTTTCAGCCCAGGAAGAACATATGACTTCAGTTAAAGTGATTTATGAAGAGGCACTGCTATTATAAACAGGAAAAATAAACATTATCTTTAAAGATGAAGTACACTGAGTTACCTGCTAGCAGCTCACTTACAGCTCCCTGTATAAGATCATTGTCATGGATTTACATTACAAGGCTACGATTAAATAGTATATTTATTGCTATTAATTTTAATCACGCTTAAGAAGCTCTTCAAAGGCACAATGTTATGATTAATGATTAATCTCACCACTGGTCTCCAACTATGGCCTTACTAAATACCAAATGCTGACATGGCAATGATAAAATTAAAGCACGCTACTTAGAAGCCACAAAGTAAATGTGCCATGTGTGTACCCATTTTTATTCTTTTTCTATATAAATCACTTTAATTTTGGATGTCAGATGTTGACTGTATATGCCCTGTTATTAAATTTTATATAATGAATATTGTACTGGTAAAATGTTTTAGTCTCAGCTCTAGATTGATTTGATAAACTGAAAGGGAAGCTGAGGAGTAAATCCTTGGGTCTAAATTAGGATGAGATAGGTAGGCTCAACCACTCACTGGCTGTGTGACTTCAGACCAGTTACTAAACTTCTCTGTCACTCAGTTTCCTAATTTATAAAGTGGGAATAATAACGGTATCTCTGTCATAGGGTTACACTGAGGGTTTAATGAATTAGATATGTAAAGTACAAGTCAGTAAACACAGAGCAAGTACAAAGTAGAGATTCATTACTGGTGTCATTTAATGGAATTTACAACTATTTACTACACATTTCCACTTGATGTCACCTCAAAATCAACACATCTAAAAAGACATTGTTCCTCTTCTCTTCAGGGCAGTTCTTTCTCCCAACATCTTTAGAAATGAAACTCCATCACAACAGGGCCACTATTGGATAACCATATAAGTATTGCCAACACATATGATTTCTCTGCATCCTTTTCCCTCACCCCCCAAATCTCTTGATTCTTCCTTCAAAACCTCACATTTGTCATTTCCTTTCCATTCCAGCCTCCATTCCAATGGGAACCCTTGTTTCTTCAAATCTCGGTAAATGAAAGGCTTCTGGTTGGTGTCCCCTCCCTAGGAATGCAGCCTTCTGGTTTGTCAAATATCAGTGTCAGCCCAATCTTCCCAAAACGCTGTTGCCCTCATGTCACCTTCCATCTCAAATTCACAAGGTGATGTCCAGGGCCGCCAACCATCTGCCTCAAACAACCTGTCAACTCCCCAGTTCTCTGAGTAAGACCCCTCCGGGTGGGCTACTCACTGATGCCTGTGCTAGGCCAGTGTGGCACTTGCATTGCAAAAAGCAGCACCTCAGTCAAGGTTAACTCGGTTGCCTGGAGCACGTGAGCACGTGTGTAGGGAAGGGTCGGTTGTGGGTGTGGAATGCGTACAGTGTGTATGGGGAAGCACTGAAGACAGGAAGTCATCTCTGCCGCCATGCCAGCCTGACTCACAGATCAGGTTGCCGAAGGAAGTACAGTATTTTTCATTTACGTGAAATTCAAATTGACCTGGTGCCCTGTCTTATTTTGGTGGTGCATTTTTGTGTTGTTTTGCATATACGCTAAATCTCGCAATCCCACCTCACACCCAACCAGGATATTAAAGGTCTTTGGTTTACAGCAGCAGCTTTAGGGTCCCCAAAAAACAGATCGCACATCCAATGCCTCAGTAATATAAATAAATGTGCGATGTCGAGCCAATGTAGGGTCGTGCCTGGCGACCGACTGTTCTCTAGCGTTAAGGGAACACCCCAGAAAGCTATGAGAACTGTTATAAACCAGTGTAGATTCTGTGCATTCCCAAACGAAAAAACAAAAAACAAAAACAGTTTTTTTTTTTAATTTTTTTATTTTTTCAAATAAAAAACTCTTGCTACTCAAACGCCAACAACTAATTTAACAGCAAAACAGTGTTCTAGCAACCCTACAGGACACGGACAAAGGTGTTCCGGCCACACCAATGGCCAGCAGACACCAACTGCAGCTCTGAAGTCACGTCTCCGGGAAGAAGGGCGTCCTTTCCCACTAAACGGACTCTTCTGCTCCTGACCAGTTAACTCTCCTGAACCATCTACAGTTTGAATTTTATGAAAGAGAGGATCTGATTGGTTTGGGTGAATCACCTTTCAATATACAGCACTCTGACGGGTCAAATTCTTCTAGGTCATTGGCTGGGAAAATTGCTCTCTGGTCCAATCAGCTGTGCCGCGGAGGAGCGTTATGCAGTCCGCTCCAAGTGTCTCGTGTTGAGCTCCAGCCACGCTGGCCTTTTTTCAGTTCCTCTTTCGTCGTTTTTTTTCTTTTTTTCATACCGCAGCCCTCTAATGCTCTTTCTCTGCTACTAATGCCTTCTTCTCCTGCCTCGCCAAATTAACACCTTCACATACTTCCGCTCTCAGTTCGCGTGTCACTTTTCCAGGGAATCCTCCCTGGCCTCTCTGAGTAGGTCACACCATTACAATACTGTCTTACAGCTTTGTGCACCCACGGACGACAGTATTTAAAACACCGTTACTGTGCACAGGCACCAGTCGGAGCATAGGCCCAATCGGAATGGATGCTGGGACAAGATCCTGGAGGCAGCCATTTGGGAATTATCCTTTAATACTGACTCTTGGCGGAGGCAATCCTCAGGCCCTGGTGATGGGTTTGAGGGCCAGACTCAGGGGAGGGAACTCTCAGGGATCGTGGCAGCCACTGTATTGGTGTTTAAATTATCTACTGCTGTGTAACAAATCCCCTCCAAACTTAATAAAATAGCAGTTTATTATTTCTCACAATTGTGTGACTTGGGCTGGGTTTCCCTACGTGTTTTTTTTTGGCTCCCCGTCGTGAAGTCCAGGTTGGCTTCTTCAGTCACATCTGGCATCTCAGCTGGGATGGCTGAAGAACTGGGATCTGGCTGGATGTTGCTGTCTTCACATGGCCTCTTCACATGGCTAGCTTGGCTTCCTCATGGCTTGGTGGTCTCTGGATAGTTGGGCTTACTTAACAGCAGATGTCTTCTCAAAGCCTAGAAGTCAGCCCTCTTAGGACCAGGACTCAGCAATCCTATAGTTTCACTTAGGTGCATTCTCCAAATTAAAGCAAGTCCCAAGGCCAGCCCAGATTCAAGGGTGAGAAACCAGACTTCACTTCTTATTGATGGGTGGAACAGCAAGTGTGTATTCCAAGAAAGGAAAGGGTAATGGCCATACAACAAGTGTAGAGTATTTAAACAACTGATGCAGCAAATATGCACATATTGGCTAAATATCAACCAAGTCTGTACCTCTCCATTAGGTCTTGTTACAATTTTACATTAGTTTGTGATTATTTGATAAGGGCAGGAACTATGACCATCTTTGCTCATTAATATGTCTTAGTTTGTAGCAGAGAGCCTGCGACTTTGGAGCATTTAATAACTATTTGTTGATTGAATGAATGAAATTCCAGTCAAGAAGCAGCAGGCAAAGTGGTCACTGAGCTGCTTCAATGACTGAAATGCTTTATGTTAGTGTTGTTTAACTTTGATAAAGAGTTTTTAATGGGGGAGTAACAGAAAGCTTAGTTTCAATGTCCGAATTCTCAAGCAGAAGAACTAGTTTTACTTGACAGCCATAGAATGCACATTTTGGCACTTGCAGACCAGGTGTCTGGGGAAAGGAGGGACTGAAAGGGAAAAGAAAGACTTAATACAATAGGTTTCTCCCCCTTCCCCTGCTTTATGGATGTCCTTAATATCCAGAACAAACTCTCTACAATTGATAAAATCATCAATAAGAGGAACCACCCACCAAGATTTGGTGGAGCAACCGCCCAAGAAGGCAAGAATGAATACCTTCTTCCAGCTTGGAATGCTTAGTGTGAGGTAAAGGTTTTATTTGGGAAGCAGCCTGGGGTAAAGAAAAGAACAGGGAGTCAGAAAACTGGCTTCCATTCTAGCTTCACCACCCTTTAAGGAATAATCCTGAGTGAGTCACCCCTCCTTACATTAGATTGCTCTCCACCAACTGTTGAGGGCTCAGCTAACTTCAAATCTCAGCCATTCCCAGACTGACCACTCCTGACCCAGTTAACTAAGTCATTCTCTGCCTTGTTACAGGAGATGACAATCTCACCCATCCAATCCTCTTGTCCTCATAAATCATGATCCATCTTCCTGCTGAGCTAGCCTTGAAAAGCTGAGACTCATCACTGCCTGAGCCAGCTTTTTTATCTGCTAGGTCCTCTTGCTCACCAGTGGTTTTAATGTTTGCTTCGAGGTCTCCTATCTCTGATCTGTATTCCACACCCATCACCCCTCCCTTGTCTGGGTCCCCCCTGGAACATTGCCATGGCTTGGTTCTGTCATCTCCCGTTCCAGGCTGTCCTCACTTCAACGGCTCCTGAGGATTCACCACTTTCATCACATCATGGGAGCAGACCCGAATGGTTCTCCACCTAAAAGTCAGACGCAGACTTAACATGACACAACCGAAGTTTGAGCTTCTAGGTCACTCACTTGCATGCGCAAACTTCCAAGACCCAAGGAAGGCCGGCTTACAAAATTATATTTTTAAACACAATTGGTTGTGTCGTCTACCTTTGTGCACCGTATTTTCCACTCCCTCGCGCATCCCCTAGTGGTGGATGGCAGTGGATGTCTGTGGATATTTGTTGGTATGCTACTAAGGGGAAGCTGAGTTACATTTCGTTTAGATTTATTGGAATATTTTTATGTGGTTCACTTTAAGGTAAACCTTCATCTCCTAAATAGCAAATAGTGAGGTTTAGGAACTGCTTGGATTATACCCAGAACATTCCAAGTCAAGTAGCAAGGCACTAAAAAGAAGACAAAAATTGTGAATAAACGCGATGAACAGGCTCTTGAATGACCTGATAATTTGATTAATAATTTGAATCGTGATCATATTGGAAACAATTTTAATTTCTTGCTGATATTAAAATTGTTTTAATTTATTAAACTTAAGAGTGTCATAAGTAAAATGAGTATTTACATTTAATCAACCCAGAAGACACTTTGAAATCCCCTAAAATCTTACAACACTTACAACTCATATGAAAGAAACTGGTTAGAGTTTTAACAACCTAAATGTTTACATGACATGACCAATAGGTAGTTATCAAGCTGTAAGAAATTTTTCAAAACTAGCAATTAAACATTTTTCTTTTGATCCACCATATTAAAGACTGAATTACCTTTCTGTTGTCGTTATAGAAAATGATATATAAAATCATTGTCATGCGAAGAACATTTCAAAGAGTAGATAGCTTTAAATGCTTTAGGGGTATGCTAGGTGGTTACTTAAAGTGTTTTAGTTTTTGGATTTTGTTATGTTTATGGCATTTGAATTTTTTTTTTTATTTTGTAATTTCTTGTGGTTTCTTTTCTCATTGTATGTAATGAGACTTTTCATTCCCAATTTTGTATTTCCAGTTTTGTATGATATGCCTTTTCTTAAAGAGGGGTCTCAAAGTGTATAAGCTTCAAGCCTCATAAAATACAGTCCACTTTGCCAATTGCCAATCACCTTTCCTTGCTCTACAGAGAACACAAATTTTGTTCAGGAACCCACCATCCTCTGTATAATGCTGGGTTGTAAGAGAGAGCAGTTCCAGCACCGATCTTATTTAATCCCATTCCTTCTGCCCCATAATTGCTTTAGGCATGGAAATGAGATGCAATTCTGGCAAATGGATGGAAAGAAAAACCTATTGTGGGATTTTGGGAAAGGTTCTACTTCTTTGATTAAAAACAAAAGCCACACAGAATGAGATGTCCTTTCTTTCTCAGCTGAACTTTGCTGTGTTTAGACATCACCTTTGGTACATTGGCAGCCCTCTTGTGACCATGTGTCCAGCCAGCCTTAGAACAAGCCAACCAACTGAAAATAGCAAAGGGAACAGATCTTTGAAGATATTGATGACTGAATTACTCAAACTAGACCCTACCTTCAGACTTCTGGGTGAACTCATGATATATTTTTCTTTGTTGAAGCCACTTGACATGGGTTTTCTGTTACTTGCAACTCAGAGTATCTTGAATAACACACTCATTTTCATAGCTTTCCATTGTCTTCAACAAGTCTATAATAGATGATTTTCTAGATTCTCTGTAATCTTGCCTCACCCTACCCACCCTACCATATTCCCCAAGACTCCTACACACTTATCCTCTAATCCCTTTGGGATGCATATTTATTTCTCCATTCATCTTTCCAACATTATTCTACCACAATCCTTTGTCTGGTTTTCCCTTCCCTTTACTCTATGAGTACCACACATCCAATTCAAGATTTAAGGCCCACATTAACAATCACTGGGGCGGGCCATGGTGGCTCAGCAGGCAAGAATGCTTGCCTGCCATGCCAGAGGACCCGGGTTCAATTCCTGGTGCCTGCCCATGTGAAAAAAAAAAACAAAAAACCAACAATCACTGTTTCCATGAAGGCGTCTCCGATTAATTCTGCGTACTCATATTTCCTTTCTATATATTTCTATAGCATGTGTATTTCTTTATCACATAATATGGTGTATTATACAGAATCATACAAAAAAGGACAAAATTATTCATCTCTGTTAGCTTTGTCTCACTAATTCCTATAAAGGTAGAAACCAATTCTTATATATCTTTTCTCTCGCCTAAAGACCACAATAGTATTTTAAAAATAGTAAGAATTCCATAAATACTTGTCTAAATTTCTCCAATGTCTGAGAAATACTTTCTCAGTTAAAGTGACTAACAGTATCATCAAAATTTCTCAATTATTTACCTGTTAAATATGCCACACAGTTTGGCTTAAAGAAAGTCTCAAATCATTTAAAGGATCACTTTATACCATGATCTAAAGATGGCAGATGCCACAAAACCATTCGTATTCCCAAAGATTTAAAAATGAATAAAAACTAAGAGTGGTATTAGCTCTGCAAGGCCGTTCATATATACCATACACACACATATACTAATGCATAATGTGAGTGGGTATATGAGATTTTCATGATGAAGAATGATTCATACTCGCTTTAGGAGCTACTTAAAGTGTTTTTAAAATAATCACTTTTATCTCATTTTCTGTTAGGTGATTGGCCAAATTAGCATTGATATCTTTGAAAATGTATATATGTATTTTACATAGTCTAAAACTAAAACAAGACACACAGTTTTATTTTCTTTAGATGGCATCTAGCCTTGAGCTGTGGCCAGTATGTGAATGCATATGTATTACTTTTTAGGTCAGTTAGTTGTGCTTTTGTATTGGACTCTATGGTGGTATACCTGTAAGCATTGTTCACAGATTTCAAGTGTGCAGATTTCTCCTCAATTCTGAGTCAGGAAATCTTCTTTCTGAGGCTTATGGACTGTAACACAAGATCCTACCCCACGTTTGCCCCAGGTTATTTGACATGGAGAACTGACCCCCCTACTATGCATTCAAGAAATGCTCATTGATACACATCTACATATATTTATTCATACATTAATAGTTATTTAGGGATACAATGATGAACAAATTGATTCAGTTCCCTCCATCAAGGATTTTACAGTCTAGTTTAGGAAGCAAGTATTTTTAAATAATCACAAAAATAAATATATGTATATATAACACAGACTTTATAATCAAATGTAAGATATGCCTTATGCTTTACATGGCTTCTCAGTGCTAATGCATAATTGCCATTGTCTCTATTTTATTTTTTGCAATAGATATCCATGATCCATGTATCTGGGGTACAGTGGAGTCCTCTGGAGAAGAGAGCAGATGTAACTGTAAAAAGTCCATCTTCAGGAAACCTGTTACCAGCATTGGAGGAAATGTCAAATATGTCCCCATTATCTAATGAGGAAACTGAGGTTCCTTAGAGAAACCTTTCTCAATGAGAGAGTTGAGATTTGGATGAACTAAGTAATTTGCTCAAAGCTTAACAGCTATTAAGAAGGAGAAAAGCTCAGATCTTGGGCTAAGAAGACACTTACAGCTATAAGCTTTGTCTCTTCATAGTGGAACACCTTAAGTGGCATGCCAGGGTCCTTGCTGGTGTGGCTGAGGCAGAGAATACACTACAGAAGTGCCACCAGTATAACCATCTACAAGATGCCCACATGGGACTTGGAATCCCAGGAATTTCAGGTAAGGGAGCCAGCAACAGGCACCACAAACGGATCCCGGTTCTCTGATTCTCGGTGGGCAATTTGCCTGGAAAAGAAGAAAGATCAAAAAATTGTGCACAGTTAAGGGCAGTGACAACAGCTTATTAGATCTTAGTTTCCTTATCTAGAAAACAGAAATGAAAATCACTCTACTGCACACAGTTTCAGGTATTTTATGAAGGATTATTTTAAAAAAAGAAGAAACTATTGGATCATGGACTTTATGAGCCTCTAAGGGCTATGTGTTTGTTTAACCTTCATCATAAAACAGAAAGTTAAACTGGATGTTTACTTATATTATTAAATAGAAGATAGCTCAATATACTTTGTCCGTTTATTTCATATGGAACTAGGTGATAAGTCAGTGTTATTTGTTATGCCCCCACACCTGAATATGATGAAGGACTGACTGGTTTTAACTTGGATAAGAAAGATGCTGGAACCAAGAAGTAAGCGATAAATAAAACTACGACAGTTTCTGTTTTGCTTTTTTTAAAACTTGAATTAGGGACTAGATTTCAAATTGCATCTTATTTTATCTGAACAGGATCACTTTCTGTAAGCAAGCATCTGTCTGGGTTAGTTTATGATCCCCTCAGGGCCAAGATATGCCTTTGCCTGTCTTTTCAGAGTAACAGTCGGTGCCTCACATTTGAAAACACTATTACATTATTGAGACTATTGAGTAAAGAGATTGAATGATAGTGTAAAGTAGAAAAACACAGAACTAGGGAGAGAGAGAAAGAATTAGCATTTCCACTGTCCATAACCCTTATGGAACCATTGAAAATTAAAATGTCAAGGGCTATATTCAGATGAAGCCCAGATTAAATTAAATGGAGCCTTCCAGACTTTCAAAGTCAGTCAGCTTGCTTCTGCTTCAGAGAGCTTTCATTTTTACTACCTGATTCTCTGCTGGTTTACTTCTTGATTTAATTGTTTGTGATCTCCAGTGAAGACATAACTAAAATGAGGAACATTTCTAGCCTCCACAATTGGGAGCTCAGTGGCCATCAACCATTGCAGGGAGCTTGAGCCAGAGTGTAGGAGCCAAGGATGTAAGGCATCTCCCTGAGAAGAAAGGAGTTCCAAAGCCAAATTTTGCCCTAGTAAGATGCTGCATTAACTATCCTCCCAATATAGTTACTCAAATCTGAGAAATCTGTCACTGCTTGTCAATCATGGCCATATTATATTAGAAACATTATGTAAGGAGAGACTTTTTTAATGGAAGAACTTTAGAAACCATTACAAACTCTAAATCTCCAAACACTCAAAAACTAAATAATGCATTTCTAAATCACCCATAGGTCAAAGAGGATGTCTCAAAAGAAACAGAGATACATAGAAGATAGAGAATTTCAATGACACAAAAGCTGGTTGTTCTAGTTTGCTAGATGCCGGAATGCAATACACCAGGAATGGAATCAGTTTTTAAATGGGGAATTTAATAAATTGCTAGTTTACAGTTCTAAGGCCAAGAAAATGCCCCCAATTAAAACAAGTCTACAGAAATGTCCAATCAAAGGCATCCAGAGAAAGATACCTTGGTTCAAGAAGGTTAATGAAATTCAGGGTTTCTCTCTCAAGTGAGAAGGCACATGGTGAACATAGTCAGGGCTTCTCTCTCATCTGGAAGAGCGCATGGTGAACATGGCGTCATCTGCTAGCTTTCTCTCCTGGCTTCCTATTTCATGAAGCTCCCCAGGAGGCATTTTCCTTCTTCATCTCCAAAGGCTGCTGGCTCATGGATTCTCTGCTCTCTCTGAATCTTTTTCATTCTCCAAAATGTTTTCTCTTTTATAGGACTCCAGTAAATCAGTCAAATCTCCACCCCAAATGGGTGGAGACATGCCTCCATCTAATCCAGTTTAACAACCACTCTTAATTAAATCACATAAGAAACGGCTGCCTTTACAAAATGGGATTAGGATTAAAACATGGCTTTTCTAGGGTACATACATCCTTTCAAACCAGCACACTGGTTCTTCAAGAAAATTGATAAAATTTATAAACCTCTAACAAGAGTGACAAAGGAAAATGAAAGAAGACACAAATTCTAATATCAGAAATTTTTCAGGAGATATCACTATAGACCCTGCCACTATCAAAAGGATGATAAGGTATTATGACCAACTCTACATACATATTTTAAAGCAATTTTATTGAGATGTAGTCACATACCCTATAATCATCCAAAGTATACAATCAATGACTTACAGTATCATCATGGAGTTGTGCATTCATCACCACAATCAATTTTAGAACATTTCTAATACTCCAAAATAAAATTAAAATAAAAAAGGACTGGATAAAGGAAGTGTCAGTCACAAGATCTTCACAATCACATGGTCACACCATAAAAGATATATAGTCATACAATCATCATCAAAAATCAAAACTACTGGATTACATTTCAACATTTTCAGGCATTTCCTTCTAGTTATTCCAATACACTAGAAATTAAACAGAATATCTATATAATGCATAAGAATAACCTTCAGAATGATCTCTTGACTCTATTTGAACTCTCTTAGCCGCTGAAACTTTATTTTATTTCATTTCTTTTCCCACTTTTGGTCAGGAAGGCTTTCTCAAGCCTATGATGCCAGGGCCAGACTCATCCCTGGGAGTCATGTCCCACATTGCCAGGGAGATTTACACCTCTGGGAGTCATATCCCACATTGGGGAAGGGTAATAAGTTATTTGCAGAGTTGGCTTAGAAAGAGATGCCACATTGAACAACAAGAGAGGTTCTCTAGGGGTGGCTCTTAGGCATAATTATAAGTAGGCTTAGCTTATCCTTTGCAGGAATAAACTTCATAAGGGAAAACGCCAAGATTGAAGGCTTGGCTTTTTAAATTGGTAGCCCCTAAAGCTTGCAAAAAAAAATCAGAAATTCCACAGGTGAGGAGATTTAATATTTCCATATTTTTCCAAAGTCCTTTAAGAGGACTTTGCAAATACTTTTTTATTTTCTGTCCAAATTACTTCTGGGACACATCTGGGTATTACATTAACCTCTACAAAGTTACAAGAGTTTATTTCCTATTCAATATTCCATGTAATTATGTTGTTTGAATCAACTGACCATACAGGTTAAATTAGAAGGTGTGCTACAGAAAATATAAATTTTGTACCAAATAAACATCTCTTCTTTTGCTCTTACAGAGAAGTTGGAGTTTTAAAATTCAGTCAGTATCATCCTTTACTCTGTATTCTGATTTACCGTAGTCCTAACCAGATCTGCTTCATTCATATATATAATTGAAGTCTGATTTCTTTTCAGCTTCTTTAACAGTTGCTGTATATGGTAATGCTGACTTTCATAGCTACAGAACTCTCTGAGTCTCAGGTGTCAGATACCCAAAGTTCCAGGGAATGACCAGGGTATACACAAAGAATTCAGCATCTCAGAATTTAGAAATAAAAGTTAAAACTCAAGAATAGATGTTACTGCTGTAAGAGCTTACATTCTAGAAACCTTTACAGTAAGGCTTATTGAACATTCTGTACTCCTTAGTCATCAATTGCCCAATTTCTACCCATGTTCTACCACCTGATAACCCATGCTCTCGAATTCAATTCTCAGACTTTGCACATTTAATTTAATCCATATTAGTGAGGCCTTACAATATTTGTTTTTTCATTTCTGGTTTATTACACTCATCATAATGTTCTCAAGGTTCATTCACCTAGTTGCATGCCTCACAACTTCATTCCTTCCTACAACTGCTCAATATTCCATTTATGCCTTCCATTCCTCAGTCTATGTGCCCTTAGGCCACCTCCATCCGTTGCAGAGCAACAATATTGCTGCCATAAACACCAATATGCAAATGTCCATTCATATCCCTGCTTTCAGTTCCTCCAAGTATGTACCTAATAATGAGGTTGGAGAGTCATACAGCAACCCTATACTTAGCTTCCTGTTTAGCCAACATACTGCACTCCCGGGGGCGGGGAGGGAGTGCTGCACTATTCTATTTCCCTGCCAACAGTGAATAGATACATCTCTCTCCACACTTTTTCCAGCAATTGCGTCTTTCTTTTTATTTTAAAAGAGTTTTATTCACACACCACACAATCCATCCTAAATGAGAAATCAATGGCTCCCAGTATAGTCACATAGTTATGCGTTCACTACCACAATCTATATGAGAACATTTCTATTTCTCCCACAAAGAAGTAAGAGGGAAAAGAAAGAAAGATAAAAAAATAAAAAGGAGAAAACAACAATAAGAATCCCGTACCCCTCCCTTATATCCCCCCCCCCACCACTGACATTCAGCTTTGGTATACTACCTCTGTCAAAATTAATGGAACCATTACAATGTTACCGTTAACTATAGACCCTAGTTTGCATTGATTGCACTCTTTCCCATATACCAACCCACATTCAACACTTTGCAATGCTGACATTCATTTTTCTCCCTCATGTAAAAGCTTTCTTATATTTGTACATTTAATCACCATGATTGTCTACTCTAGGTTTTGCTAAGTTATACAATCCTAGGTTTTATCCTCTGTCTTTCCTTCTTGTGTCATACATGCCCCTAGCCTTCCTCTTTCAACCATACTCACACTCATTTTTGTTTATTATACTTACAATACTGTGCTCTCCTTTTACCATACTGATAGTCTTCGCTTCTACACTTTTCTCCAAACCTCTCTCCCTTGTCTTTTCCTATTTGTCTGTAGCACTCACTTTAGTATTTCTTGTAGAGCAGGTCTCTTGTACACAAATGCTCTCAGTGTCTGTTTGCCTGAAAATATTTTAAACTCTCCAGAGTTCAAATTTTTTGGATAGTTTTGCCAGATATGGAATTCTTGGTTGGCAATCTTTCTCTTTCAGTATCTTAAATATATCATACCACTGTCTTCTTATCTCTGTGGTTTCTGCTGAGAAATCTACACATAGTCTTATTGAGCTTCCCTTGTATGCAGTGGATTGTTTTCCTCTTGCTCCTTTCAAAATTCTCTATCTTTGACGTTTAACAATCTGATTAGTAAGTGTCTTGGAGTGGGTCTATTCAGATCTATTCTGTTTGGGGTATGCTGTGTTTCTTGGATCTGTAATTTTATGTCTTTCATGAGCTGGGAAATTTTCAGTGATTATTTCCTCCATTATTCTTTCTGCCCCTTTTCCCTTCTCTTCTCCTAGTGGGACACCCAAAACACATATATTCATGCACTTCATGTTGTCATTCAATTCCTTGAAACCTTGCTCATATATTCCATTCTTTTCCCTATCTGTTTTTTTGTGTGTAGGATTTCAGATGTTCTGTCTTATAGTTTACTAATCCTTTCTTCTGCATGTTCAAATTTGCTGCTGTATGTCTCCAATGTATTTTTCATTTTTTCTACTGTGCCTTTCATTTCCATAAGTACTGCCACTTGTTTTTTCAGGCCTTCAAGTTCTTTCTTATGGTTGCCCAATGTCTTTTTTATATCTTTCATCTTTTTTGCCATATCTTCCTTTGACTCATTAATTTGCTTTTTTATTTGATTTAGAAAATTTGCTTGAATATCTTTAATTAGTTCTTTCAACTCTAGTGTCTCATTTGAAATGTTAGTTTGTTCCTTTGACTGGGCTATATCTTCGTTCTTCCTAGTAAAACTTGTGATTTTCTGCTGCTGTCTACGCATCTTCTTTTCCTGATTAGTTTATTCTGGAGGTTATTTTCTCTCTTTTAACTAGGGTTCTCTTGTTGGTTGGCTTTGTTCTCTATCTGTTCTTTAACATTCAGTTCAACTTATTCTAGACCTCTAGAATAGCTTCTATTTAACTAATCAGAATTTTTCAACTCTTGTTTTTCTGGTTCTTGCCCTGCCAGATAGGATCAACCCAGATTAGATTTTCCCAGACAGGGCAGGCCCAGGACTCAGAATGAGGGTGTGTTCTAGTTTACTAGCTGCCGGAATGCAATATACCAGAATCAGAGTGGCTTTTAAAATGGGAAATTTAATGAATTGCTAGTTTACAGTTCTAAGGCCAAGAAAATGCCCCCAATTAAAACAAGTCTATAGAAATATCCAATCAAAGGCACCCAAAAAAGATCCTTAGTTCAAGAAGGCCAATCATATTCAGGGTTTCTCTCTCATCTGGAAAGGCACATGGTAAACACAGTCACAGTTTCTCTCTTGGCTGGAAGGGCACATGGTGAGCAAGGCATCATCTGCTACTTTCTCTCCTGGCTTCCTGTTTCATGAAGCTCCCCAGGAGGCATTTTCCTTCTTCATCTCCAAAGGTCACTGGCTTGCGGGGTCTCCATTTCTCATGGCTATGTCATTCTTCTCTGCTCTCTCTGAATCTCCTTCTTCCTCCAAAATCTTTCTTCTTTTATAGGACTCCAGAAGCTTATTAAGACCCACCCAAATGGGTGGAGACATGTCATCACCTAATCCAGATTAACAACCACTCTTGACTAAATCACATCATCTAGGGAGATGATGTGATTACAGTTTCAAACATACAGTATTGAATAGGGATTATTCTGCCTTTACGAAATGGGATTTAGATTAAAACATGGCTTTTCTGGGAACACATCCTTTCAAACCAGCACAGGGTGCAATCAGTATCAAGTCTCTCTGGGGATGAGACCCAGTAGGTTGCCAGTCTGTCCTATGAAGCTTCTTGAATCTGTGTTTTTCCTATCCTGCCCAGCAGGTGGTACCTGTCAGCCTGCAACTCCCCACCAGCATAAAGTGGTGTGGTGCTTTTAATTCTCATCTGATTCTGTCCCTGCCATGGACATGGTTGAGATAGAGGCTGAGGCAGGAGGTGTGCCTAAACTTTCTGTTTTCTAGCCGCTGGGATCTGAATTCCCTGAATGAGAGCCACCACTTGTGCTAGGCCCTGTTCCCCTTTTCTTGGGGAAGATATGCCTTTTAGGGAATTATCTCCTTCACCTGACTAGTTACTTTGTCTCTCAGACACACCCCAACTCCACCCTTGGCTGGGGCAGTGCTGAAACCTGAGAATGCCTGCAGCTTTGTTTAATGGCACCTAAAATGTAAAAAAAAAAAAAAAAAAGATACAGAAAAAGATCCTTTTCTGAACCAGTCCCCACCCCCCTGAATTTGCCAATCAAAAGCCAGAATTGGTACCCTGCTCAATGTGTCCCTTTTTCTTGGGGCACAACTTTTTTCCAGTATTCTGAGCTTGGCCAACTCCAAAAGCCTCTCTTTTTTCTGTCAATTCTGCCTCCTTTCTGCCAGGGAGAAATTTTCCAGTTCCTTTCACGCTTGCTCCAAGTTTATCTCTGCTCTGAGCTTGTATTCAGCAGTACAGATTTGTTAATAATTCTTCAATTGGTGCTTAGTTGAACTACCTTCCCTTCGTCCTAGTAGAGACTGCTTCTTTTCCCATGGGGAGGTAATTCCAAAACAGCATGCTGTGTCAGTGGAGAAGGGGATGCAGCCTCCATGGCTTGGGAGGCTTACAGCTCATCACTATGATCTCAGCCCTTCCACCCACTCCAGACTGCTATACGATGTGTAAACAGTCACAGGAATCCCACAAACAGTTGTTCTAGACAGTTCCTAGCTATTCACTAGCTGCTTTAGAGGACCAACTAAATTCCATACCTCCCTATACTACCATCTCATCCTGCCTCCTCTACACACATAATTTCAACAACTTAGAGGAAATCTACCAATTTCTTAAAAAGTAAAAACTACCACAACTCACCCAAAAGGAAACTGATAATGTGAAATTTTGAATAGCCTTATAACTTTAAAGGAAATTTAATTTGTAATTTAAAAACTCCCCAGAAAGAAATCTCCAGGACCAGATGGTTTCACTGGAGAATCTCCCAAACATTTAATGAAGAATTAACACTAATTCTACACAAATTCTTCCAGAAAACAGAAGAGGAGGGAACACATCCCCATTCATTTTATGACCCTAGCGATGCCCTGATACCAATATGTACAGACCTCCTGAATATACATGTAAACCTTCTGTTCAGGTTTGCTAGCTACTAGAATGCAATACACAAGAAGCAGAATGACTTTTTAAAAGGGGAATTTAGTAAATTGCTAGTTTACAGTTCCAAGGCCAAGAAAATATCCCAATTAAAGCAACTCTATAAAAATGCCCAACTTAAGACCAACAAGAGGTTACCATCACTCAAGAAAGGCCAGTGAAGTTCAGGGTCTCTCTCTCAACTGGAAAGGCACATGGCAAACATGGTAACATCTATTAGCTTCCTCTCCAAGCCTCTTGTTTCATGAAGCTCGCTGGGGACATTCTCCTTCTACATTCCAAATGTTGTTGGCTGGTGGATTCTGTGGTTCTCTCATCATTCTAACTGCTCTCTCAGATCTCAAACCTTTTCTAAAATGCTTCCTTTTTTAAAGGATCGCAGTAAATTCATCAAGACCCACCCAGAATGGGTGGAGTCATATTTACCTCTACTCAAAAGCTCATACGCAGGGCGGGTCATGGTGGCACAGCAGGCAGAGTTCTCACCTGCCACGCTGGAGACCCAGGTTCGATTTCTGGTGCCTGTGCATGCAAAATAAATAAACAAACAAATAAATAAATGAAATTCATACACACAATTGGGTGAGTCATATCTCTGTGGAGACAACCCAGTCAACATACATCATGGAATAGGGATTAAGAGAAACGGTTGCTGGGCAGGCCACGGTGGCTCAGCGGCAAGAACGTTCGCCTGCCATGCCAGAGGACCCGGGTTCGATTCCCGATGCCTGCCCATGTAAAATAAAAAGAGAGAAACGGTTGCTCCCACAAGATTGATTAGGATTAAAACATGGCTTTTCTAGGGTGCATAAATTCTTTCAAACCAGCACACCTTATTAAAACACTAGCAACTAGAATTCAACTTTAATAAAAAGAATTATACACTGTAACAGGTGGGATTTATTCCAGCTATGTAAGAGTGGGTTCAATATTTGAAGTCAATCAATGTAATCCACCATATTAACAGGTTAAAGAAGAAAAAAAAAATCATATGATCATATCAGTTGAAATTGTTAAGCAAAATCCAACACATATTCATTATAAACTCTTAGAAACATAGGAATAGATAAGAACTTCCTCTACTTGATAAAAGGCATCTAAAAAAACTTACAATTAACATTATACTTAATAGAGAAAGACTGACTACCTACCCTTAAGACTCAGAGCAGGCAAGGGTGTCCACTCCTACCACTCATTCAGCATAATACAAAAAGTCCTAGCCAGCACAGTAAGGTAAGTAAAGGAAACAAAAGGCATATAGATTGGAAAGGAAAAGGAATATTCTTATTGCAGATCAAACAATTGCCTACACAGAAAATCCCAAGGAGTCTACAAAATAAATAAATAAATAAAACCTCCTAGAACTACTACATGAGTTTAGCAAGGACATAGGATACAAGATCCACAAACAAAAATCGACTATATTTCTTAAAAAAAAAAAAAAAGTACTATATTTCTATATATTGTCACTTATTAACAAAATATTTAAATTACTTATTAGCAATTAGGATTGAAATTCAGAATACATTAACAAAATATTTAAATTACTAATTAGCAATTAGGATAGCAACTGGAATTTAGAATACAATTCCATTAATGATAGCTCCGGGAAAAACTGAAATACTTAGGTGTAAATCTAACACATACAGCCCTTGTGCGCAGTAAACTCCAAAACACTGATGAAAGATCTGGTATGTCTTCTATGGTTATAACAGGAAGAGTCACCATAGAAAGACTTAAATTCTCCCCAAATTAGCATACTCAATTCCTATAAAATTTATTTCTTCTGCCTCTTCAAATACGCTGTTGTGTGTCTCTAGTATGTTTTTTATTTGGTGTATAGCATGTTTAAGCTCTGTGATATCTGCTATTTTTCTATTTATTCTTTCAAATTCCTCTTTATGCTGTTTTAGTGTCTTCTTGATCTCCTATATATCATCAGCCATCCCATTTATTTTATTTAGTAGAGTTATATGAACCTCTTTGATTAGTTGTTCCAAAGTCTGTGTCTCCTTTGTGTTTTAATTTGGTCATTAGGCTGGGTATATCTGTCTGCATCTTGATATACTTAGTGATCCTCTGTTGTCTTCATGGCATGTAAATATCCTGATTAGTTTGCTTTGGAAGTTGATTTCCTTCAGTAGTCTAAAGCCTTGTATTTGCGGGATGGATGTGGAGCAGGATGCAGGGCAGGGGGCAGAGCACAACAGTGCAGTGATGTGTTGCAGCACAGGTATAGGTGCTGGTTGGAGATGCTATGCTGGTGCCTGAGCGTGGGCACCCAGCGGCAGGAAAGGCTGTGGCTGGTACACGGATGTGGGGACCAGGGCCCAGTGTGTGTTGCTTTTGGGCTCAGGGCCCTTTTTGCACATGCACAGAGCTCAAGGCAGCGAGTCAGCATTGTGCCTAGGTGGCCCAGCTGCACAGGTCAGTGCTTGCCCAGAGCTGGGGGTGGGCATGACTGGGAGCTGTGTGCATGAGCAGATCTGGGAGGGCCCTAAACTGATGTACATGTGTGCAGAGCTCAGGGGTGGGGCTGTGCAACTGTAGGGGCTGGGGGCAGGTGTAGCCTGGGTATGGAGGTCCGCACCCACAGCCATTATGCACTGGCAACTGCCTGCAGGGTCCAGGGAGGGGAGGTAGGTCTCGGGAGGGGTGGGAAAGACTGTGTTTTTGCAGGAAAGGTAGGTTGTGCTGGGCAGGAGCACACACTTGGGGTGGGGAGGTGGGGCGGGTACACACATGAGGGGTTGGCAGGGCAGAGCATGGGGAAGGAGGGCAGGTGACGGGGTTCAGGTGTGTGGGGTGTGGGGTGAGTCACGGGTCGCAGCATGGCATTGGGGAGGATAACATGTTCAAGGAACGTGGCTTGGCTTACTTCCTAGTTCCCATCTCTCCGTCCGTGCACTCTTGAGGGCTCCTGGTTTCCACCAGCCAGATGGTCTCTGGTTCTCTGCTTCTCAGTTCCTCAGCTTTTGAGACCAGGGCCTCCCTCTGTGGTACAGAAGACTCTCCCAGGTCACTTATACCCTAGACTTGCCATCTCAGTCACCTTCCTGTCCCTTCTCTAGCTGTTCCATGGAGCAGGGATGAACTCGACCCATCCTATGCCACCATCTTCCCAGAATCCCCAATTCCTCTAAAATTCCTATCAAAATCCCAGTGAGATTTTTTTATATTGATAGGCAAGGTTGTTCTAAAATTTACATGGAGACAAAAAGAAATAGAATAGCTAAAGTAATTTTGAAAAAGAATATAATGGGAAGAATGAAGACATAGTTTCAAGACTTGTAGCTTGATGAGTATATGCTACAATATATCTCTTGGCAAATAGATAACTATGTAATCAAGACTGTGTGGTACTGTGCAAAGACAGATGCTTAGATCAATGGCATACAGTAAAGAATCCAGAGGTAGACTCACAAATATATCCAACCTTTTGACAAAGATGCAAAAGCAATTCAATGGAGGAACTGATAATAAATGATGCTGGAGCAATTGAGCATCCATAGACAAAAAGAGAAAAACCATTGACCCAAGTGTCATACTTTATACAAAAATTAACTCAAAATGCTTCACTGACTTAAGTATAAAATAAAAACTTATATAACCTTTGAAAAAACTTAGGCAAAAATCATCAAAGATTTCTTAGACTTGACACCAAAAGTAAAATCCATAAAAGGAAAAATTGGTAAGTTGAACCTCATCAAAATTTAAAATGTGTGCTCTATGAAAAAACCCTGCTAGGAAGATGAAAAGATAAGCTATAGACTGGGGGGATGTAATATTTGCAAACCACAAATTGGCAAAGGACTAATATCTAGAATATATAAAGAACTTTCAAAACTGAATAGTAAAATAGCTGAAATTGTTGAATCATTATCAAAGATCAAGATATAGCTTTTCTCATGCGACCATGTGATTGTAAAAACCACGTGACTGACACTCTCTTTATCCAATGTATGGGTAGATGAGTAATAAAATAAAGATATGCATGAAAAATATAAGCAATAGGTTGGGAATATGGGGAAAAATACCTCTATGTATTTTTATACATACTACAGACAATAGTTATGGTATTACTTTAATAATCTTTCATCAATTGTAACAAATGTAACTGCCATTTAAAAAAATAGAATTACAAGAAAAAAGTGTAACAAATGTAACTGCCATTTAAAACAAAATAGAATTACAAGAAAAAAGTGTTATCATTAATTGTAACAAATTTTCCACACCAATGCAAGTGTTGGTGGTGGGGTGGTACGTGGGAATCCTTTATTAAATGCAGGATTGTTTTTTAAACCCACAGCTTCCCTAATAAAAAAAGTTTAAAAACTCAACAGTAATAAAGCAAATCCAATTAGAAAATGGACAAAAGACATGAACAGATATTTAACAGAAGAGGATATACAGATGGCAAATAAGAACATGAGACGATGTTCAACATCATTAGCCACTAGGGAAAAGCAAATTAAAACCACAATGAGATATCTGCATACTTAGAATGGCTAAAATAAAAATATAGTGACCTCATCAAATGCTGGGGAGGATGCAGAGAAGCTGGATCTCATACAGTGCCGGTGGGAATGTAAAATGTTACTGAGACTCTGGAAAACAGTTTGGAAGTTTCATAAGAAACTATACGTGACACTATCATATGATCCAGCAGTTGAATTCCTGGGCATTGATCCCTGAGAAATGAAAACTTCACACAAAACCTGCACAGATATGTTCGGAACAGTTTTATTTGTAATAGGTAAAAACTGGAAACAACCCAAATGTCCTTCAACAGGTAAATGATTAAACAAACTGTGGTGTATTGGAATACCACTTACCAAAAAAGGAATGAAACTCTGATACCTGCAACAACTTGAATGAATCTCCAGAGGATTATGTTGAGTGAAAAAGTCAATCCCAAAAAATTACATATTGAATTATTCCATTCATATAACATTCTTGAATTGACAAATTTATAGAAATGGAGAACAGATGAGTGGTTGCCAGGGTCTACAGACAGGGAGAGGGGAGCAGAAGGAAAATGGGAGTGTCTGTAGAAAAAAGATCCTTGTGGTAACAGGAATGTTCTGTATTTGTTGACTGACTTGGTGTCAATATCCTGGTTATGATACTACACAATAACTTTGCAAGATCTTATCATGAAGGAAACTGGGTAAAGTCACACATGATCTCTCTGTATCCTGTCTTGCAACTGCATGTAAGTCTTCAATTATCTCAATAGTAAAAAGTTCACTTAAAATAAATGTTTTGCCCATTAATTTGTCCATATATTTCATTGAGCATCTACTGCAAGCCACTCACTGTGCATTAAAACCAAATGGGTCTGCACAGAGTATATCCAACATTTCAACAGTAGGGTTGTGAAATAAGATCTAGGAGCTCATCTGTGGGCTGTAGGCTTTTCTTCAAGGGTAAATTCAAACTGCAAGGCAGAAAAACACATTCAGTCAGCTCTCCAGCAAATGAAAGAGTAGGATGGTGGGAAAATTCTCTCTAGATACATCCGGGTATTCAACAACAATGGGTTGGCTGAGTTTTAGTGTGCTCAGAAGAGTACCTTTCCCACTGATGGTCAACCTGCACCCTGCACTTGACAGTTCTGCTCTCTGCCCTTCAGAGCCCTGTGTGGTGCTGGGTGCCAGGATTCCTGTGCTCCCAGGTAACCTGCCCACACCAGCCTCAGAGCATGCTGGGAGGAAAAGAGTGTGGCAGGAGGCTGGAAGCACAGACTTTGGAACCATGTATACCTGGATCCCCATCTTTCTCTGCCACCTATTTGCTGTTTTATCTTGGGCAAGTTACCTATCCTGCCTGAACCTTGAGTTTTCATTGGCAAAGGGGAGTATCTCCTTCCTGGGGTTGTTTTTTCTTTCATTTAATAATTTTAATTGAGCACCTACAATGTGCCAGGCATTGCTGTGGACACTAGAGAAGCCATACTCAACAAAACAAAGAAAGAGGGTGAGAGAGAGAAGAAAGAGAAAGAAAGAAACTCTTTATGAAGAAATCCCTCTCTGTGAAGCTTATATAATATTGGAGGTACCATATGACAAATAAAATAAATAATTATTTTATTCAATATCCAATAGTGATAAGTATTTGTGGAGGGAAAAAAAAAAGCAGAGAAGAAGACTACAGAGGGGTCAGGTAGGCCTCACTGAAAAGTTTATTATGAATCGAGTGAACAAGGCATGTGGCTGTCAGGGAGTTTGGATGAGAAAATGAGGAGACTAAATGAGATAATGCCTGTAAGGCGCTTAGAACAATACCTGGACATTGAAAGTGTTCACTGAATGTTAGTAAGAGAGGCACTGAAAGAAAAAGACATCTGCAGTTAGCAAGCCACTGTCAGCTTAGCAGAGTAAATTCCACAGTAGAATAAATGCTTCATGTATAAATGGCTTCAGATATAAGAAAACTACCTAGACCTTGGTACTCCCAGAACCCTGCCTGTTTGTGCTGTCATCTAAAGCAATGTCCTCAAAGTGTGGTTCCCAATTCGGCAGCAGCTCCATCACCTGGGAGCTTTTAAGAAATGCACTTTCTCAGGCCCCACCCTAGACCAGCGGAATCAGAGCTTCTGGGGCTGGAGCCCAGGGATTTGCAGGCTCGCTAGCCCTTTAGGGGGTTCAGAGGCTCAGGAAAATTTGAGAACCACTGGTCTAGAAAAAACAAGGTCCACCTTAGGGAACGAGGCACAAGAGAATGTTCACCTTTATCGGGACATCCTTCATACCTTGCATTAATTATTATTCTGTCTTTCAGACGAGAAACTGAGCCTCAGAGAATTCAGGGGGCGTTGGAACTCAAACCCAAGTCTGTAAGCCTCCGACTCCACCCCCCTTACCCCCCCACCCCAGTTCTTTCCACTCCCACTAGACATTCTCAAACATGCAGCAAAGAGGGGCGTCCCTTTTACCCTGGGGCTCCTTGAACCCCAGGAATCGTACCCCAGAGCTCCAAGGTAGGTCAAAACGCTCCAGCGTCCCCATGGAGACAACACACACTTCAATCCCTTCTCCTTGGAGATTATGGGATAACGACTCGAAACAAGCAAAAACAACAAAAAAGACAGTAGCTTTGCTCACCTCGAGTGCAATTTTCTGCTCACGATAAACATATTCTTAAAAAAGGAATACACATTAAAAGCAAACTAGTCCTTCCTCTCCAACCTTCTCAGGTCGGTTCCCTGGCAGACCCCGGCGTCGGCGCCCCCTATTTAGGAACGCTGCCTGCTGCGCAGCATGCCGCACCCCCCCCCCGCCCCCAAAACCTCCTGCCTCAGAAGCCCGGCCCGCGGTCCCACGGGCTATTGAGTTTGTGCAGCGGAGGGGACACGTTCCTCGGGGTTAAGGGCTGGCAGCGGGGCGCGCCGAAGCCACCACCGCCAGGGACGGGCATTCAGAGCCGCATGGGGGGCTTCTTTTGTGGGAGTGGGTGAGGTTTCCCACCGTCGGTTCCGGTGACTTGGAATGCCAAGGGCCTAAACTTAATTAACTTCTCCGGGGCCGGGGACTTTTCCATCCCAGCCCGCATCCTGCTTGGCGGGGCGGCGGCGGGGCGCGAGCGCTCCCGGCACACACAGAACGCCGCCGGGGACGCGAGCGGGAGCGTCCGCAAACACAACGAGCCAGGGGTGTCCTCATTAAACTCTGATTAGCAAGTGGACTTGATCCAGACCAAATCAGAGCTGAATGAGATTTCTTTCTTTCGTCTTTTTTTTTTTTTTTTTTTTGCTGCCAGTTGATCAGATGTAGGCAATTAAGAACCCACACACCTCCAGCCCTTGTATTTTTTTGAAGCGGGGAGCTCATACCAGTCAAGCCATAAAGACACTATTGTCCTAAGAACAATATTCCCCACTAATCTCACTTCTGGCAATTTACTTTTTCTTCCCAAGCAGATTTAGAAATTTAAAAAAAAAAAAAAAAAAAATCCTTGAAAGAGTTAGGGGGAGGAATACTCCATGGTATCTAATCCTATCGCAAAGTGGGAGTTTTCTTGTTCCATTCAGCTTTTCTTTGAATGAGCGCTGGATAAATAAACTTCTCCGGCATCTCCACATTGGTGCTGGAGACCTTGAGGATCGAATTATGCATCTGGGGGCGTGCTCATTCTCGTTTGCAAATCAAACACAAAGAGGAAAGCACAAGCGCTCCCTTGTAATCATTGCCTCACTCCAAATTTACAAACCTTAGAGGTGAGATTCGCTTTTGTGGAGTGTTTAAAAGCAATTATTACCTTTCTTTTAATTTTCTGGTGGTAATTAGGCTCCTCAAAGCCAGTCCAACCTGGGCTATGACAGGAATAGCTTCCTTGCCTCTCAGTGGCATGGGGTAGCCTCACAGCCAACTTGGGGGTGGGGGAGAGAGCTCCTGAAGACTCAGAGAACTTTTCAGCGGATAGGCTGAGAAGTCTGACAGGTGTACACTGAAAAACTGCATCCCTTTTGCCTTTAAAGAAAGAAAAAAAAGATAGAGGGAGATGCTAAGAAGAGAAAAGGAAGAGCAAAGGAAAGAAAGAAGTTCAGGATGCTGGGAGAATAAGTCAACAGAAATCTCAAGACAGCGAGGATTATCTATAACTAAGTTTAGAAAGAGAGTGAGTCACAGAACCGTCATTACTGTATTAGTAACTTTTATATTTATTTACAGGATTTCTGTTTATGAGTCCAGGGCCTCTAGGCACTCAGGCCTCAGTGCATTTTGGTTATTGCAATGAATGAAGAAGCTAAGAGTCTCTCTGAAAAAGAAAAACTAAGAAGGAGAGAAAGCAAGAGGATCTTAAAGCCCTGGAAAACAGGTAATCAAAAAGCTACATCTTGGGCAGGCCATGGTGGCTCAGCAGGCAGAGTTCTCACCTGCCATGCCCGAAACCCGGGTTCCATTCTCGGTGCCTGCCCATGCCAAAAATAAAAAGAGCTACATTTTTTTCATCATGGGCCAAAGATCAACCGACTTGGCGGGCAACAGAAGCCCAGGAAAGAAGTGCCAGCAGCTTCGGCTGGCCCAGACCAGGCACAGAGGCTGGGCCAGGGATTCTGCTGCCCGTCAGATATTCTGGGATCCACAGGTCCCGGTCCTAGCCACAAGACCCATCTGGCAGCAGGCAAAGGTTGCTGTCATCTGGGTCCCTCATAAGGAGTGAACTATCTTTTAATTGTCAAGCTATTAAGAGTTAAGATGATTGTACCTCCTTGAGGCCGGGGAGGTTAATTGTTAGGGAGCTGCTACAGGAGCTGGAATGGAAGTCTAGGGTACAGGCCTGCAGTCTCAGTTACAGAATGAGTCATAATAGAAACAAAACAAGGTGAGATGTGTCACTAGTATACAGGGTGATGGAAGATAGAGGAGAAGTCCCAAGGCCATCAGAAAAGGCAAGGTGGATATTTTCATCTGCTCCATGGATGCATCTCATCAGACGCAGCATCCTCTCCCAAACTGAAGGGGATGAACCTTTCTCCCTTTTATCATGTAAGCTTTGGAGCCACTGAGACCTAAGGATCCTGACCTGGCCTCTTAATAGCTGTGTGATACTAGTAAAATTCCTTAATCTTTACAAGCCTTGGTTTTCCTCTTCTGTTAAATGGAGACAATCTCTCTAAGAGAGGATTATGTAGAATGAGGTATGTAAATCTCTGAATACTTGCCTGTTGCTTACCGGCACTCAATAAATAATCTGTATAGAAAATAAATCATCTAATAAATCATGAAGATATGTGGACTATATTTAGGAGACTGAGTCAGCAAAGGGAAACCAGTGCAATTTTCAAGACAAATAGCAATGTAATTGGTTGAAAAAAGATTTTAAATACCTGTAAACACAGTCAACTGTGATAAGCATTGACTGAGGAATGGTAACTTGGCTTCAACCCAATCTCCACGAAAAAATGACAATTTGATATGAGCTGTAAATATGAACAAGCATCTTCATGCAAAGAACTTACCATTTGGGGGTGACATAGGTGCTCTACAAGGCAGAATGCGATAAGAGAGAAAGGAGTTGAACAAAGACATGCAGGAGCGCATTGAAGAAGGAGAGATTAGTTCCAGATAGGAGGATTAGGAAAGGCTTTAGGTTGGAGCTGGCATTAAACCAAGCCTTGAAGATAGGTAGAGAGAAGAAGAAAGGGACTTCCGAGAGGACGGCACATCCTGAGTGCAGGAATTACATGGTGTTTAAGAAGTGGAGAGCGGGACCCCCTGCTGCGAGCGAGGTTGCCTGGATGAGTTAGATGAGAGGAACGCCTTTGCCCTGATGGGTTGGACCTTTGTTTGGACGGTGGAAGATGGGACAGGACTGTGCTTAACTAATATCGATTCTGTGTGGATTGGGCGTGGGGAGAGAACAAAGGCCAGAGCCCGCAAAGACCTTTGTGATGTGGCAGGGTGACAGCCTGAAGCCGTTGGGAATGCATGTGAGGGCTAGGAGACAGCACATCACCGAACCGTCACCAAGAGGCTTGGCCAAATATGGAATGGCAAATATGGAATGGCAAGACAGAGGGAAGAGTATCAAGAACGTGGAGACTCTCAGTCCAAGTAACTGGAAGACCTGTTTCTTCTGAGACAGGAGGAGAACCAGAAAGGAGATGCAATTCCTTTGGGGCCATTCTCAGTAGGAGATGACAGTGTTTGTCAGATGGTGCCATATATCTTGGAAGGGAGATGGAGTCTGGGGCCCTGGACCTTGAGAATTGTCTTATCCAGGGTCAAGTTAGGAAAACAGAAACTCATCCAGGTCTCTTACACAAGGGGGAACTAGAGATGATGGAATTGCTGAGACGCCAAATGGGAGATGTTGAAGCCATCCAGAGATGAGAGCAGCAGGAATCAGATACCACTGCTAAGGCTAGAGAGCAATGGGAGCAGGAGTTACTAGAACCCCAAAACTTGAGCCATTTAGCAGGAGCTGGTAGGGAACTGAGTCCACAGAGGGATGGGCTGTTCAGCAGGGAATGACACCACAGAGGAGAAAGAGCCATTGCAGAAGCCCTGGGCATACTGCAAAGAGAGCCCATCTCATTTTGCTCCCAAGCCTGAGGTGTGGGTTGCTAAGTAAGGACAATTTTCTGGCAGTGGGAGGAAAGCTAAGGGGTATAGTTCCTTGTAGAGGAGACAGGAAGGAGAGCTCTATGGGCAAGACCCAGGAGGAACTGGGGGTAGCAGCAGGGCTTGGAGAAGAAAAGTGGGAAAGGGTGGAGAACCAGTACCTGTAAGTTCCTAACTGCCCTGCTGCACAAGGGCCATAGGAAGCCAGGGAGAGAAATAGCCTGCAGGCCGCCTTCCCAGCCTTACCTTCTGGAAGCCGTGCCTAGTGGCATCCAAGGCACCAAAGCTTGGTAGATGGCTTCTGCCCCCATGCTCTCACCGGTGTGAGCTCTCCACTGTCCTCAGAGTCTGACACAAAGGAGCAGCTTTGTCTGAGCTTCACCACTGTCCTATTTACCTCAGAGGGACTCTGCCCCCATTACATTGCTGCTGTGCCTTTACGAGAAGAGAAGAAAAAGGGTTTTTCAGTGAGCTACAGTGCATGGGTGGTTATGAACTATTTGCATTTGGCTGTTCTTTGACGCTTTTCTCTTTGTCTTGTCTGGAAGGTCTGTAGCTCATCAGTGTTTGCAATAAAGCTCTTCCCACAGATACCCATGGAAGGCAGGGCTGGTCTCCTGGAAAACTATAGATATTAAAATATCATACCAGAGGGATCTCAAAGATCATCTAATCCAATGTTTCCAGAACATTCGAGAGCTCAACCATCACCTCGGGCCTGTTTTCAAATTATAGATTCTCAGGCCTTACCCCCAACCTACTGAATCAGATTCTCCAGGTGATTCTTAAGATCATGCAAGTTTAGGGGACACAGATATTAATTCAACCTCTTCATCTCAAAAATGAGAACCAGAAAGGTGCAAAAGTCATCCAAAAATTCACAGACACTCTCCAGGAGAAATAGAATGAGAATTTTCATTTGTTTGCTTGTTTTTTTCCCTCCAGCTTGATTTTCACTACAGACTTGTTCATTAAAATGTATATATAGAGATATTTTTCAAATACTTTTCTGAGTATATTTCAGAGAGCAGGTTGGCCTGTAAACTTCATGGGTGCTCCCAGGGCCTAAAAGGGCACCCGGGAATTACTAGAGAGAGAGACAGTGTTGGCTGAGCTGTAGGTTTTCTCATCTCATATATTTTCTACCCTGAAGCCTGAGTTTCACTCTAAAGATCCCAATCTACAACTGTATGAGTGCTGATTTGCTGAGCTTTCCAAAACCAAGTCGTGTTAAGCGAAGGACTTTTGTGCAAGCATATATGCCTTTTCAAAAGTATGAATGGTTCTTTTTTACCGGCATTTCCCCAAGTATGGAAGTGTTAGCAAAGAGATTCTCAAGTTAATGAACCACCCTGGCCTCCCTCCCTCTTGTTTGCCCTGCTCATTCAAACACATAAATACCACTACAAACAACCCCTAAGTCTACTGAGGCTTGTTCTGGCTGTCAAACACAGCCGTAAAAATAATATGCCCTCCGGCAGTGGAGGAAAAAGCAAAGATGGCAAAGCACTCACTAATTTTCAACAATCCCTCCTTAGAGACCTAATCTTCGAATAAATATTTAACCTTGCTCTGTCTTCAGTCTTAGATTATTTACAAATCAGGCTTTAAAAGTGATTTAAAATGATCCTTCCCTGAGCTATTTGCACACCTCAGGTTGCCTGGTGGTAGGAAACCTGGAAGGCTCCCGGCTGCTCTCCCTGCGTTACCAAATGAGGTCTGCAGGCAGAGCAGGAGGGCACCCATGACCATGGGTGGCCCAGGTGGTCCCTGGCAGCTTTCATCACCTGTCTGCTAATGGGAAGCACGGGCAGAACTCTGGTCGGTCACAGCAAGTTACCGCGAGGGCAGGTTCTGGCAGAGGAATGGGAGGCAGATGCTATAGCCATTCACAACACTGTCTTAGTTTCCTACAGCTGCTGTAACAAACTACCAACTGAAAAGAATAGAAATATATTCTCTCATAGTTCTGGAGTCCAGAAGTTTGAAATCAAGGTGTTGCCAGGACCATGCTCCCTCTGAACCTGTACTGGGGAGTCCTTCCTGGCCTCTTCCTAGATTCTAGCGGTTTGCTGGTGATCTGTGGCATGCCTTGGCTTGCAGCTGTGGGGCTCCAATCTCTGCCTCCATTGAGGCTATCTTCTCTCTGTGTCTGTGTCTCTTCCCCTGTTATAAGGACTCCAGTCATGTTGGACTAATGGCTCACCCTACTCCAGTGTGACATCATCGTAACTAATTCCATCTGCAGTGACCCTACTTCCAAATACAGTCAGTTCTGAAGTACTCAGAGTTAGGACTTGTTGGGGACTGAATCACGCCCCCTCAAAAGGCATGTTCAGGAACCAAACCCTGATGACAAAAATGAATGAGCATGGCTGTATTACAATAAAGTTTTATTTACAAAAACAGGTGGTACCCATATGAACTAATTATAGCATGTAAGCTCATAGACATATGATACAGAATATAGGTTACCAGGATATAGAATGTGGCTAGAGAATAGGGAGCAGTTGCTTAATATGTGCAGAATGTTTATCTAGGCTGAACTTAAACATTTGGAAATGGACAGAAGTGACATTATTGTTACAATAATTGACAGTGCTGATCCGTAGGTGAATGTGGTAGAAAGAAAGCTGGAAATTAAAACATGGAAAAGTATAGCAGTGAATCTTATGGTAGACAATGTGTGTGATTAACTACAATGAATATTTTATAAATATTATTAAATATTAAAAAGTTCTTTCATGAACTAGAACAAATGAATGACACTATTACAAGAAGTTTAAATTAGAGAGATATATGGGGAAGAATGTACCTATTGCAAACTATGGACTAGAGTTAACAGTGATTTTAATATTCTTTCATCAATAATATCAAATGTACCTCACCAATACGATGGGTCAATAATAGAGGGGATGCAGCCTCCTGGAGGGCAGTGTGGTGGGTTGCCATTTGATCCTGAAACCCCATTGCTCAGTACATATCTGGAGGAACTGAGTGTTGGGATACAAATGGACATTGGCACACTGGTGTTTATGGCCGCAGTGTTCACAATCCACAATGGATGGAGGTGATCTGAGGGTACAAGGACTGAGGAATGGAAGGGGGAACTATGGCGTATACATACAATGGACTACTGAGCTGCTGCAAGAGGGAATGGAGTTGTGAGGCATGCAATCACATGAATGAAACTTAAGAACTGTATGCTGAATGAAATGTCAGAAATAAAGACAAATATCATGCCTCGTTCATATATTTTGACTGACTATACTGTAAAAACTTGGTGAACTGAGGTTGAGAACATGGGTTATCAGGTTGGGGTCTATTGTAAAGGTCCTAGATTCGAAGATTACCGCGAGGGCTGGTTCCGGCAGAGGAACGGGAGGCAGATGCTATAGCCATTCACAACACTGTCTTAGTTTCCTACAGCTGCTGTAACAAACTACCAACTGAAAAGAATAGAAATATATTCTCTCATAGTTCTGGAGTCCAGAAGTTTGAAATCAAGGTGTTGCCAGGACCGTGCTCCCTCTGAACCTGTACTGGGGAGTCCTTCCTGGCCTCTTCCTAGATTCTAGTGGTTTGCTGGTGATCTGTGGCATGCCTTGGCTTGCAGCTGTGGCACTCCGATCTCTGCCGCCATTGAGGCTATCTTCTCTCTGTGTCTGTGTCTCTTCCCCTGTTATAAGGACTCCAGTCATGTTGGACTAATGGCTCACCCTACTCCAGTGTGACATCATCGTAACTAATTCCATCTGCAGCGACCTGACTTCATACAGCAGTCACATATATTAGGAGTTGTAACTATTATTCCTAAATTCTGAGATACTGAGCTATTTGTATATAACCTGGTTGTTCCCAGAAACTTTGGGTAGTTATGTGACACCTGAGAGTCAGAGTTAGAGCTCTGAAGCTATGAAAGTGAGCAATACCCCATCCAGGAACTGTTTAAAAAGTTAAAAAAGGGATCAGACTTTGACTAGATATATGAATGAAGCTGATCTGGATAGGACTGGGGTAGATCAGAATACAGGGTAAAGGATGATTATCAACCATATTTCAAAACTTCAACTTCTGTGTGAGACGAAAGGGAAAGATGTTTAGTTGGTGCAAACATTATTTTGGGGGTAGTGCATTACTTAACTTACCTTGTGTGGTCAGTTTAATTGAATACCATATGTACATAGAATCTTGAATAGGGCATGAGTTCTTATTGGTTTGTCCAGATTAGTGTGATGCCCTGATATACTCCAGAGTAGTTTGGGCAGTGAATAAAGAAGTGTTTGCAAAGTCTCCTTGGGGGACTGGGGAGAAAGGAAGAAATATTCAACTTCCCCATTTGGAGAATTTCTGATATTCTCACAAGATGTGGGGACAACCAAATTGATAAACTGAACCCTCAGTCTTGGGGTTTGCCCCTATGAAATGTATTCCTGCAAAGGATAGGCTATGCCTACTTAAAATTAGGCCTAAGAGTCACCCCACACAGAGAATCTCTTTTGTTCCTCAGATGTGGCCTCTTTTTCTGGGCCGGCGCTATGGGTGGGTTCACTGTCCTCTCCCCAGTGTGGGTCTCCCTGGCAATGAGGGACAGGACTCCCGAGATGAGCTGGATCCAGCATCATGATGGGATTGAGAAAGCCTTCTTAACTGAGGCGGCTGGGGGATGGGGGGGGTGGAGAGTGCAGGGAGGATTAGTGAGGAGAGAGATAAGACAGAGTAGAGTGTCAGTGGCTGAGAGATTTCAGGCAGAGCCAGGAGGTTATCCTGGAGGTTGTTCTTGTGCATTATATAGATATCCATTTTTGTTTTGTGGTGTGTTGGAGTGGATGGAGGCAAGTGCCTGAGGCTGTTGAGCTGTATTCCAGTGGTCTCGATTTTTAGGGGCGATTGTATAACATTGTAAACTTTTGCGGTGTGGCTGGGTGGCTATAAAAACCTTGTGTCCAGTGCTCCTTTTGTCCAGGGTGTGGACAGATGAGTAAAAGGATATGGATAAAAAATAAGTGGATATTCCTGGACCATACACCCACAAAAAAAGTGGATAATGGGCGGTGGAGTAGACTGGGTAGATTGGGGTACTAGTGGTCAGTGAGAGGGAGGAGTGGGGGGTGGGAATTGTTTCTTTTTTCTTTTTGTTTCTTTTTCTGCAGCGATGAAGGTGTTCCAAGGTGGTCATGGTGGTGAGTGCATGGCTGTATTGTGGTCCATTGATTGTGCACCATGTGTGGACTGGATGTGTGTAAGGATTTGTCAGTGGAAATATTTTTTAAATATTTTTTTTAATTAAAAATAATAGAGGTGATAAGGGGTATGGGAGGATTTGGATTCTTTTTAAATTTTTATTTCTTTTCTGGATTAATGAAAATGTTCTAAAATTGATCATGGGAATGTATGTGCCACATGTGATGATAGTGTGAGCCAGTGACTGTATACTTTGGGTGGTTTGTATGGTGTGTGAATATATCTCAATAAAATCAAATTAAAATTTTCAGTAAAAAAAATTAGGTGGCAAGTTGTATTTGGCCTGTAGATAAGTTTGCTAACCCCTTCACTGCAGTGTTAAGGCTCTGAGAAAGCCTGTGTTAAAGAAGTGTTTTAACTTCATATTAAAGAAATGTTTAACATTCATTCAAATGTCTAATCTCCCACATATGTATTAACATCTTGCATCAAAACAGTGTTCCACAGAACAATTGGGAAACAAAGTTCTGGGGAGTGTGTCGGGAAAGAAACAAGCTACCTATGGGAGTGTCTCCAAACATTGCAAAGCCTTGGTGATCCGAATATCTAATCCTAGAGCAAAAGCTCTGGGAACTTGAGGAAAAGTCATTCTCCCCTTCTAGACAGGCAAGAAATAATCAGCTGCAGAAAAGAGTGTGAGCCAGAGAGCAAGGGAAACTTTAGCAACAGAATCAGAATTCTAAAATGGTTCTAAGGAGGCCCGCGGGACTCCCTGGGACTGTCTGTTCCAAGTGCAGATCCAAAATCCCAAGATCAAGCAGCCAACACAATTCTGATCATCTTTCAAAGTCTCAAAGGTCCTCCAGGCTGCTCAGAGTCTAAGGGAGAGTATATTAATCAGATAGACTAACTGCCTCAACAAACAATTCCAAGCACAGCAGAAGTTTATTTCTCGTGCATGTAAAGTTTCAACAGCTGTTCCTTATTAGTGGGTAGCACTTTTCCATGCAGTAATTCAGGGATCCAGTCCCTTTCATCTTTGGCTCTACCACGCCCTAAAGTCTCAGGGTCCTTCACTGTGTCCTCTCCGTTATCCACCCAACAGTCAGGGAAAAGAGAGTGTGGAGGATGACCCAGCAGGCATCATGGGCCAGGCAGCCACATGAACACATGAAAACCCAAAGGGCAGAGCTTGTGCCTCTTCAAAGAACCAAAGAAAACCCAAGCCAAACACCTGAGCTGTGAGGCCTGCACACTGAGTCTTCATTTCACCTTCATTTCACTTTCCACTCCCCATGAGTTCCCTTTCTCTTTACGCTTTCCCTTCTGAAAGTCTTGGTATGCTACTTCACATCCTTTTTGTGGCCTGGGAGGAAATCATTAGATAAAATGTAGTATTAAATCATGTTTCAAGGGGGGAAAAGCAAAGAAAGAATTGCCCATCAAGGGGGTTATCATCAAAGAAAACAAAACCCTAGTTGGTCAGCGGAGTAGTGTTTGCAGAAATTCTTGGGAGCCCTTTATTCTCTTCTGAGACAACACTCCAGTTGGGGCAGTTCTCCGTGGATTGGACTGCTCGGTGCCAACCCACCCCCGCAGGTTCAGCCTCAAGTCTGTGTTGGTTCCCACAGAAAAGAACTGAGAACTTTGTCCTCTCTTCCAATAATCTCGCAGAAGGTACCACCAACCTCATTCCCCAATAGTATGACCTCCTCCCAGGGGTCTGGGGTTGTTACCCACAGTCAAGGCAAGATGGAACCCACCTCAGGGTAGGTCAGACCCACTCTCCCCACCCTGAGGGCTTGAGCGCCCTCTTGTGGTCGCTGACCCCCAACTGCTCACAGATGGCACAAGCCACACAGTGGAAGTTTCATCCTAACCAGGGAACAATGGTGGGGAGGGAGAGAGAAATACATTTTACTTAGGGGAGGAAAAAAACAGAATGCTTATTTTGCTATTTCTGGAATACTAACTGCTATATTTTGAGGTTTGGGAAGCAGGAAAAGATGGCAGGACTCTTGAAGTCGCATTGGAGGTGACATGCTCCTTTTGATATTTCTAACTGTCAATAGCATTGTTTTCATCAAGGAACCAGGTTTTCTTTTAAAACCTACATTTGGGGGGTGCAAGGGTAGTTCAGTGGGGGGATTCTCACCTGCCATGCGAGAGACCCTGGTTCAATTCCCGGTCTATGCACTTCCCCCCACAAAAAAAAACAAACAAGTAAAACAAACAAAAAAAACAAAACAAAACAGAAATTCAACAAATGGTCTGCAATAAGGGGATACTCACATGGAAAAAGAATGAAATGTGACCCTGCCATCCAGCATACAAAAAAAAGCTTTTAAAAAGGTACATATTATGGAAAGCAAACTAGGGACAGATTTTGGTGACACATACTTAAGACCATGCATCCTCTCACCACAAATGACATCACACATCTACTGTCCTCCACCACCCCCAAATATAGAATTCTTCAGCATTTGAATCATAAAATCAAATTTTTCTCCCCTATATTATTCTCCCGTTCTTGCCACATTTCACATAAAATAATGACCAGGGGATGATCAGAACAAATCATACATGTACAAAAAAAATTCTATACGTATACATATATTCACATATACACAGACACATATACACGTATTATACCGCTCCCCGAGTACAAATATATTCTCATTTAATCTTCACATCAACCCAGAGAGACGAGCATGGCATGAATCGTTCCCATTTCACAGATGAGTCACAGCGCGAAAAGACACAGATCTGCTGATTCTGCTCCCAGTACCTGCTGCCTCAGATAACAAAGGTGCAAGATGCATCCCCTTTTGTATGTAACCCATGTCCGCACCTACATGGGTTACATACAAAGTAGTATGTACCCCACACTTGAAGTGTGGGTTATTCTTATCTCCTCTGGCCCATGCTTTATGGGAGTAGGGAGAAAGAAACCAGAACACTGAGATGGCTGAGTCGTGCACTTCCCTGCAGCCCAGGGAAGGCAGTCGGCTGGTTCCTCACAAGCAGAGTGAGGGCAGTCAGAACAGATGACATCTATCAAGTTGCCGTCCTGTGCTTCTGATGTGTTTAATGTCTTCTCCTGACATCAGATCTAACCACCCACAACTGTGAAGTGAGGGAGCTGAGACAATAACTTTAAATAAAACTCAAACATGCACACACACACACACACACTCACTCACACACTCACATGCATACTTTAAAAGCTGTACGAGAACTGAAGCAATGGTTTACTTACTCAGACACAGTATTTTTGGCTTCAAGAGTATCTGCCTCGCTTCAGACATCTTTGAGCCCCTTACGATACACAGATCCTCATTCCTTTCCTTCTGGTTTGATGGAGTCCCGACAGGCCCCCGCTGAGCCAAGCTGGGTGCAGTGCAGCAGGATCCAGGGAAGCTTCCAGCACTTGCCCAGAGACTGATTCTTGCATCCGTTTATGACAAAGCGGCCTGACCCTGTGCTTCTGTCGCCTCACTTTCAAATGTGCTGCATTCCTGAGCCTTGAAAAGTGAGAATGTCAGTTAGTGTTCTTCACAGACATCTGAAAGCACCTGTAACAGCAGGGTCATCTGATACATCAAAGTCCTATTTTTTTTCCAAGAGTATTGCTGCTGTGCCCTTCTCCTAGGAGTATTCTTCTTTTAAGGAACCATTTTCCACTCTGTATAGTATTCAGAGCACAACTGGGCAGTAACAGCTGAGATGTCAAAGCTAAAGATGATTCTACTCCAGGTATCCATATATTGGGTTGTCCACTCCGTGATCCTAAATTGTCCTTTGAACACTCAACAGTCTCATGGGTTTTGTAATGACAGCTCCTCTTCAGGGGTCTAAGGTTGTCATAAATAGAGAAATTATAATGTTTGCAATGTCAAGGAAAGAGCATCACTAAAAACTGTTACTCTTGCTCAAATGCATGCTCAAACCCAATTTATCTAAAGGAAAGAAAGCACATACAAACTACAGTCATTAGAATTCCTCGTTGAAGCAGCCCAGAGAATTTTATAGACTGCCATGTCTTCCAGATTCTCATTCTAGAACTCCCCCAGGCATTTCTGAAGTGCTATAGCCAACCCTGAGAGCCAAAAGTATTCCCCTCGTAGACTTTGGGTACTGTCTTGGTTTGCCAGGCTGCCGTGTTAAGTACCACATGGTGGGCTGGTTTAAACAATGGGAATTTACTGTCTCATGGTTTCGGAGGGTAGAAGGCTTGCTTCTTTCTGGGGTCACTATTGTTGCAGGGTTGGCTTGCAGCAATCTTTGGAGTGCTCTGCCTCCCTTCACATGGAGATGCCCTCTCCTTTCCAGCTTCCATGATTTCCAGGTTGTCTTTATAAGGACTCTAGTAATCTGAGCTAAGGCCCATCCCTGTTCAGTTGGCCAAGTTTTAACTAAAAAAAAAAAAATCAGGGCAGGCAAGTTTTAACTAAAAAAAAAAAAATCAGGGCAGGCAATGGTGGCACACTGGCAGAGTTCTCACCTGCCATGCCAGAGACATGGGTTCGTTTCCCAGTGCCTGCTCATGCAAAACAAAACAAAAAAATCATCATCAAAAGGCCCTGTGGACAATGGGTCACACCCACAGGGATGTGGATAAGATCAAGAACAGGTGTGTGTTGGTGTAATCCAATCCATCACAGGTGCCCTTTTAATGATCAGTTACTGAGAAAACAAGACCACTTCCAAAACAAAGACAATGAAATACTGAATGGCCGTGTATTCGCCAAGTCAGGGCACAGAAGCCACAGAAGGACCGGCTCTGACTCTCCATCCTACGTTTTTGAAGTCCCTTGTCATACCCTGCTAACACTTGGAGCCTGTGAGGGAAGGCATTTGGCCTTGGAAACAGGCAGCTTGAGGTACAAGTGGGGCTCTGCCACTCTGTCAGTTGTGTTCTCAGGGAAGTGGGTACTTCTGGGCCTCACTGTCCACTGTCCAAGCTGGTTGGCTTGGACTGTGAAGGTCCTTCTAACTCTCACATCGTCTGGCTCGGCCACTTTTTTTTGTCGTTCGCTGTACGGTGGGGGCCACATTTCATTCTTTTTCCATATAATTGCAGCCCCATTTGTTGAATTTATTTTGGGGGGTGTGGGAGGGAGAGTGCACAGGCCAGGAATCAAACCCGGGTGTCCCACATGGCAGGCGAGAATCCTACCACTGATCTACCCTTGCACCCTCTACTAGGCCACTTTTGACAATGCAAAGCTGACCCCTCATTCATCCCTCAGCAGCGTGCCCCCCAACCCCTGAGCAGCGAGGCATTCATTCACTCAATGACACCACAGCTACAAGCACACTGCTGCCTGCGACTTAAGATAGGGAGAAATCTGCATTCTCTAGTGGCAGGAATTAATGAGGTGGGAAGCAGTGACATGGGTTTTGTCACTCTCCCTAATTGGTTCTTGTCGAGGGCAGGATGCTTTTGCCTGGAGACCTTTGTGATTCTCAGGTATTCAGCCCACCCCACACCCCTTCTTCTCACACACACCTCTCCCCTGGGGGTGGCTCTGGCTTGGATTGCCGCCAAACTCCCACCCGACTCCCAATTAAATATATCGTACAAGTTCTGCGCCTGATGGAGAAAGCCCTTACTTGCCAAGGGGCTTAGATCACTTGACAGTGCATGCCAATTTTCCCCTCCATATTACTTTTACTGATTAGCCTTTTTTTCCCTTTCTTCAGAAAATGACTGCAACTCATTATTTTTAAAGAAGCTTTGACAGGAGTTGGCTCATATACAAAACACTATTTCAAGCAAAGGCAAAGAATGCAGATTGCTCCAAAGACTAAAAGGCAGAGCGGCACCTAAGACCACCTGAGTGAAGTGTAACTGCCATAGCTCATCTCATGCCCTTTCTGCAAGGGTAGAAAGGCAGGCGTGTGGATGCAAAGAAGCCTAATTGTCAAGGAAAATACGGCCTTCCTCTTTTCATTTTTTGCTATTTAACATCTGCAACGCAAGTAAGTGTAGAAGGGCAAAAAACTGACAGACTGCAGAGAGCTAGGGTTATGTCTCTTTTCTTAATCCCCACCTCCTTCAACCAAAAGCCTTTTAAGAAGAAAAGGAGCAGGTGGGCCATGGTGGCTCAGTGGCAGAATTCTCGCCTGCCATGCCGGAGACCTGGGTTCGATTCCTGATGCCTGCCCATGCAGAAAAAAAAAAAAGAATAAAAGGAGCTTAGAAACAACTGGAAGAAAAAAAGAGCTTTGAGATAATGGGAAAAATTCCAAGTAGCATTTATTCTACAAGTTATTTCTGTTTCACCCTGAAACCGAGTAATTGATTAAAACCTCTCACAGATCAGTGGGAAAGGGCTTCTTTCAAGCTTATACATAAGTAGAAAGGCTTCTCACTTGGAGGAGTGGTGCAGAAAACTGCTTAGAATTGCATATGCACAAACAGTAACTAGTAGAAAGTGAAATAGAGCAGAAGATGTTTAAGAAACACCGAGCCCTAGAAGTAAAAAATCTGTGTTTGAAAAAACTGAACATAGGAAAATGTAGGGAAATATCTTATAAACCTTATAATTGGAGGCGGTTTTATAGACCTTACACCCAAAGCAAGAGTACTGAAGAAAGAAAGAAAGAAAGAAAGAAATGGGAACTCTTCAAAATTAAACACTTTTGAGCATTAAAGAACTTTGTCAACAAAGTAAAAAGACAGCCTACACAATGGGAGACAATATTTGGAAATGACATATCAGATAAAGGTCTAGTATCTAGAATTTATAAAGAGATTGTTCAACTCAACAACAAAAAGACAGCCAATCCAATTACAAAATGGGAAAAAGACTTGAACAGACACTTCTCAGAAGAGGAAATACAAATGGCCAAAAGGCACATGAAGAGATGCTCAACTTCCCTGGCCATTAGAGAAATGCAAATCAAAACCACAATGAGATATCATCTCACACCCACCA
>PVIY010021361.1:0-42507 GCA_004026745.1 Myrmecophaga tridactyla
TCCAGGAAGGGCAACACCAGAAACCCCCTCAGTGACCAATTCCAATTTTCTGTCATCCTGATTGTCAAGAAATTCCTGGGCCTGGCAGAGCTCTCTCCATGCTGCCATTCAAACCCATTTTCTTTTCTTGGTTCCTTCCTCTAAACCTTTCATATACTTGAAGGTAATAACTTTGTCTCTTTAGCTTTTTCCTCACAGAGCCTGTTTTGCGTCCTTAAAAGCATCTCCTCTCTGCTATGAACTCTCTGTAGTTTCCTCACATTAAAAAAAAAAACAAAAACACAGCAAAAAGCGGTGGTGATGAGAACTGAATACACTTCTTTAATAATGGTCTCATTAGTGCAGCCGATACAAGAAGAACGACTCTGTGGCTCTTGCATCATTGTGAACCCCTAGAGGGCAAGAACCATATCTGATTCATCTTTGTTTCCCCCACAGTATCTGTGCCATTCCTTAAACCATGTAGGTGCTTCATAAATATTTGTTGAATTGACTGTGCCTTTTAATATATCTAAGTAATAACTTACTTTACAGCAGTCCTGGGTTTGTGACTCATATTTAGCTTGTCTTCACCTCAGTTTCATGTCTTTATTTTTCTTGTACTCGAGTCTAGCCATTCCTTACCCCAACAATGCCATCTTGTGCTCTACTCTCTTGATCGCTTTCCATTTCACCCCTTGATGCCCAAATCTTTAGGAAAAAAACTCAGTTATCTTCTCCGGATCTGACAGACAGAATGCAGAGGACTTAGAAGTGCAGCTACTTTGGAAGGAAGAGAGAGAGCCCAGAAGAATCTTGATGATTCAGTGTAATATCGATTTATACAGGTTTAGAAAGGATAGTTTGTCAAATTCTTTACAGATTCTGAGTCAGCTAAAGCCATACCTGTTTTTCCTGGTTCTCTAAGGCAAGTAAGCTGGTTGTTTATGAGAGTGGTTGCAAGTCATTTTCAGAGGGTATCCCTGTCTGGTTTAAAGCCAGTGGAAAAAACAAAGACATGAACAACGTCATTGGAACTGGTGTATTTTTTGATGGATGACTGCCATTAGAAAGTAAGCTAGAGAAGTAGTTGCAAAAAAAACAGCAAACTTTTAAAACTGCAAAGTAATTTTGTGGTTTTTCAGCCACTTATTTCTGAACAGATTTGTAACGTTTTAGTAACTCTTGCCTAATTTTTTTGCCATAGTAGGTTCTGATTAAATAAATGCCTACAAGTTTAAGAGAATCAAGATTGATGGACTCTTCTGCATGTGCTAATGCTATAGACTTTACAAAACCTTTATTGTCACAAAAAGAATGCAGTCTAATACATGAGCAGACAAGGGCATTTCCCCCCAGTTTGTCCTGTCCATCCACAGTGAAACATCATTGTAGAACCTTCCATAACCTTGAATAGAAAAGCACTTTTTGATCTACACAATTACTGATTGTGTCCTGAAGAAATAGGGTTTGCTTTTATACTTTTACCATTTTTTTCCATACCAGCATTTCTGCATTGATTTAATCTATGAAATTGTTATTCACAGTATAACAAGGGCTCATCGTAAAAAAAAAAGTGATCCGTCACGCCAGTTCTGTGTTTAAAGAAACAGAAAGTTAAGTGATATTTGTATCTGGAATCCTGTGAAAGGTCACATGGTAGGGAGATTTAGAAAACTCTGGTTTGTTGCTGGTTGTGGAAGTGTGTTCTTTTGTTATTTAATTTTCTTTTCTCTAATGAAGAACGTATAGGCTTTCCAGTGAGTGCTGATAAAACCCAAATGCAAGTTTTTGAAATTATGCAGATAGGCAGCCTGTTGAACTCTTGAGGACTGTGCAACTGAATTCACTCACCAGAATCCACGCTGATAGCAGCGAGCTCTTCTTGTAGGACAGTAAACTTCACGGGAACCCTCAACAGAGAGACACGTGTGTGTGTGCACGTATACTCAGTTTTATCCCCTGAACCACTTACATCTGCAGCTATCGCACAATATGATTATTGTTATTCATTAAGTATGACCTGCACCATCAGGAAAAGATTAATTGATGTTCATTATGTTCTGTTCACTGAGACTGGTAGGTTCTCTAAGTATTACAGAAATGTTTCCATTAGAAAATGGTTAAAATAAAGAAGCTCTTTCATTTGATTATGCCATGATTTACTCCAAAAAGTATGTAAAACAGCTTAAAGGGTTAAGTTTCTGGTAGAGGGGAAATTAATTTATGTAGATCAAGTCTGTGGATCATTTTATTTCCAAGGATGCCGGACAGATGAGATATTCCTATATAAAAGAGACAAATAACAGAAACAGTCAAAACTCTTGTCCTGGCTTAACAAGGTGAATAAGCAAGAGTGCATAATGGAATTCATTTGCAAAGTAATTTTGCGTGGCTGGAGTGCTAAGCACAAAATAGACTAGCAGATGAGATCCATAAGTGTTTGGGATCAGTTGTTGAAAGGTTTAAAAGGGGTTCTGTTTCAAGAGATATTTTATGGTGTGGAGAAAGGGACCCATATAATCAAAATGATACTTGAACAAGGTAATTTTTACTGGCCGGTGTATAATAGAAAGGAGTGAGACAGCCAGAGGGTGAGCCATGCTGGTTGGCCGTGGAGAGTTGCAAAGGACTGAGCACTGTGGAGTTGGCACGGGCCCGTTGTTGGGGTCGTGGAGGAGAATGAGTGTAAAGCACTTACCAGTGTGCCCGACCCAGGGGTTTAGGAAATATTTGTTCCTTTTCGCTTCCCTCCCTGTATCTTGGGGCAGTGGTCTAGAATCAGGAAAACCTGCTGGTGTTTATTCTGTTGTTGTTTTTAAAGCATCTCTTCTTTTCCTAGGCCTATTCAGCATTTCCAAGGATCTCATTTAGGTCCCAGTACAACCCTGGTGAGCTCTGCAGGTGTTAGCGGCGACATCTGAGACGTGAGGAAGCTGAGGCCTGGAGCAGTGAAGAGGCCCCCCCACAGCGTCATGGAGACACTTGGGGATAGAGCCAGGACTCCTGTGCCCTGAGCCAGGGTGCAGGAGCGTGCATGCATCAGTAAATCCCCAGATCGCGGAGGAGGGCTTCCCTGGGCTGCCTCAGCCAGGCGGAGCTCTAGGCATAAATGGTTAAGGCAAGGCTGTGAGAACCACTTCAGTTTCCCCCCACACCTGCCAGGGAGCGACCCTGTTACAGTTCTCCAGGGCCCCTTGTGACCCACCCTGAGCCCATCCCAGACGGAGTATTTCTCCCTTTTGCAAGGAAAGCAAGGCCACAATGCCCTCAGTGTTTAGATTCTTCTGTTAAGAAGTTGTTCCTTAAGTTCCCTTGAGAAAATTTGCAACTTGTCGCCATGAGCTACTTACTAACAACAACAAAAAAATCACAAGACAGAAACCAGTACAATTGTGATGAGTTTCACACAGAACCCCAAAGCACTTTTAAGTCATTAAGCGGGTTAAAAAAAAAAAAAAGCAAAACCAACTAATTTCCCAAGGAACAGTTTAGAGTCATTCTTTCCCACTGACATGACCAAAACTTGAGATCCATCTCTGTTTTCAGGCAGGACATTTTGACCCTAAATATTATCCTGCTGCTGTACTTTCAGTCTTTTGCTGCTCTGGCCCTGCCTGGTATTCACTTCATTTGAGATGAGTAACCTTTAAAAGTATTTGAGCACACAGACGTTCACACTAATAAAAGCACAAATGAAGGGAATGGCCTGCCTTGACGTTTTTGGGTCCTGGGGCAAGAGAACAAAATGAAGGACCCCAGCCTATGACCTACCCCAGTTCTTTTCCCACCCTGGTTAGTGTGTTCAGGCTATGACCACTCCCCACTTCCCCTTGGACCTAGGGGTGCCTCTTGGCCCTCTCCTGGGGTCTGTGTATGTAAGCACAGACCCTGGGGACCATGCCTGGGAGGATATAGTTGGGAAGGGGCCCTAGAGGCCTTTTGGACAGGGAATCCTGGGGTCCCAGGGATCCAGAATATGGTCAGGTAGTGGGGGTGAAGGAGGAGGGTAAAGTTCAGCCTGTGGATAGGCACAGCCCCTTGGCCCTAAGACTCATCTCACCTTGGGGAGGAGTGTTGTAGAGGCCTCAGAAGTACAGGGACCAGGGCTGGAGTCCCTGCTGCCCTGTTCTGAGGACAGTGTTAATAAGGGGACATGTTGCTTCAAAAACTTGGGCAACAAAAGCAACTTGAAATTGTTTCCTGCTTATACGAGTAATAGCCGGTGATTGCTTCACCGAGTACTCAGATCTCCTTTCTTTCCCTCCTCACCCTTGGTCTTGTACATATGGTTGCTCCATAGAGCATATTTGATGAAACTGACCAATTTCCTGTTGCTTGTCAAGGTAGCTCACTGAGCAGTATATTCTTCTCACTGATGGGTCTTCGCAGAGAAACCTGCAAATCTGTTTTTCCGTTTTGCCTCTTGCAGCCTTTGACATATACAACCTGTCCCTCTGGTATCCGTCCTTGATGGCATCTTTCCACCACCTCTTTGCTTCCACCCACTTATTATTGCCCATGTATCTACCTGCCAAGCCAGGCCCCTTTTCCTACCTGTTTATTCTTTTGACTTTATCTGTGTGTGTGTGTGTCTTTGCTGTGTTAAACTGAAGATGTGAGAATCTTTGTGGCAGTATGTGAGGGACTCTCTTTTCAGTATATTTGTGTAAGGGAATGTTTTGGGAAAGTGGTTCTCTAGCTTTTGCAAGTGCCCGAGTCATCTGGAGGGCTTGTTAAAACACAGATTGCTGCCCCATCCCCCTTCTCACCCTGTCCCTAGTTTCTGATCAGTAAATCTGGGGTGGGGCTTGAGAATTTGAACTTCTAATTGAGAGCCACTGATCTGGAAGAAATGCATTCAGAATGAAAATCAGTAAATGTTTTCAATCAGATGGTAGTTGTTTTGATTAAAGCTTTTCTTTGTCATGTGAGAGTCAAGAGACCTGGCATTAGCATTATTTGCAGCTCTACTGCTTTTTGTGTCCATGATTTTTGATGCCATAGGACCTTATGCAGATCCAGCCTCCAGCCTTCTTGCCTCTGACTCTAGGCCCTGTCCTCTTTGGGTCTGGGGGGTAAGTGCTGAAGCAACTTCTCTAGTACTTCCAGAGTTGGCTAGTCTATAGTAGTCTAGTTTGACTCTGGGGTCTCAGAATAGATTGGGCAGATAGAATTTTCACAATAGTGATATATTACGTTAACTAACATTTTAGAGTCTTATTGTTTTCTCCATTTACAGAAGAGGAAATTGAGGCTTAGAGATAGTAAATAACTTATCCAAAACCTCATAACCAGTAATTGGGAGAGCCAGGACTTAACCCTAGCACATGCTCTTATCTTGACCAGCGAGCTCCCCTGCTACTCATGGGTGCATACAACATACAATAAGGAGGTGCAGAGTTAACTCCAATTAGAAGGGTCTGGGACCCTTCTTGGAGAAGAAGCAGCTAAGCTGGAGACTCAGGGTACTAGCATTACTGTCTCAAACCACAGATCTCCCCAAGGCTTTGCTGTCCCACTTGCTTCGTCTTTATCAAACAGGATTAAATAAGGTAGGGAATGTTAAACACTAAGTCCATTCACTGGCACAAAGGAGATGTATAGTAGCCAAGCCAAGGGCCCTTTGAACAGCAAAACAGATAAAATATCTCAGAATGATCTTGCAGAGACATATCTATAACGTCTAAGAAAACATTTTTTATGAAAAGATGATAACTTATTGAGTCCTTGCTGTTGCCTGTTCTAAGGTTTTACATGTATTGGGGCATTGAATCCTTGTAGTAATACTACAAGGTGGGGTCTGCTATCATATCGGAGGCATCAGGAAGGTTAAGTGATTTGCTCATGATGAAGCAGCTCCTAAGTGCAAAGCTGCTGTTGAGCCCAGGCAGTCTGAATCTAGAGCTTGTACCCCTGGTGGTTACCAGGCTATATCAAGGTGATATAGTCTTCTCAGTCCTTCCTAAACAAGAGAATAAAATCTGTAAATATACCAGTTCTTACCCAAATGTGGATGCTCTTTGTTTCAATCAAACTGAAGAAATATTCTAAAATTTGAGAAACTGATGTTTTGGTTTCCTTGAAAGATAAGTTGGTGGGCATAGAATAGTCAGTTCTAAAAGATAAGATTAACGAAGGGGCTAGCTCTACCATATGTTGAATCATAAGACTTCAAATTTGGCACAAAATTTGGCAGACCCATAAATGCGACAGAACACATGAAACAGATTTAGGTCGTGTTGTCTATGAACATTTAATAGATAGTGGAGGCACCATGAAGCAGTGGGGAAAGAAAGCATGATTAGACAAATGGGAGTGGACAATATGATAGTAATTTGAAAAATCTCATGGGTCTTATCACCTCACATCATTATACCAACATAAATTCTAGGTGATTAAGAAGTTACATTCAACAGAATCTAATGAACACATTCAGAATGCCAGAGTCTGTTTTAGGTCCTGGGTGTTTAGCCATGAACAAAAAAGAGAAGAACCTCTGCCTGAAGGAGCTTAGATTTTAGCAGATAAAGGGAAATAATCCACAGGAAAAAAATCTTGAAGAAAATAGAGTGCATATTTATTACACCTCTGGAGGGATTGAAATTTCTAAGCTTAGAATCTGGTAGAAGAAATCACAAAGGAAAATATCAGTAGTTTTGTCAGTGTAAACATTCCCCAAATGTTAAGGTTATTTCCAGTTTAACTTTAATGTGTTCTTCAGTATAGCTTTAACGTTTTTCTGAAATGTAGGATAGGTTTTCCAAAGCAGAATCAAGACAGGTCGAATGGAATGAACATTTATTGGGTTCCAGATATATACCAACTGTGCCAGTTTATAACTGTTGTATACCCAAGAAAAGCCATGTTCTTTAATCCTCATTCAATATTATTGGGTGAAATCCCTTGACTAAGCTGTTTCCATGGAAATATGATCCACCAATAGTGGGTGGGACCTTTTTTTTTTAACTTTTTAAATTGTATAATATAACATATATACAAAGCAAAGAAAGAAAAACGCAATAGTTTTCAAAGCCCTCTTCAGCAGGTAGTTACAGGACAGATCTCAGGATCCCATCCTCTCAGATTTTTCCTTCTAGCTACTCTAGAATATAGGAGGTTAAAAGGAATAAATTTTTTTTTATCATCATAATTGACTTTTTTCTTTTTTGTGAAAAATAACATATATACAAAAAAATCTATAAATTTCAAAGCACAGCACAACAATTAGTTGTAGAACAGATTTCAGAGTTTGGTATGAGTTACAATTCCACAATTTTAGGTTTTTACTTCTAGCTGCTCTAAGATACTGGAAACTAAAAGAAATATCAAGTTAATGATTCAGCAATCATATTCGTTTGTTAAACCCTACCTTCTCTGTATAACTCTATCATCACCTTTCATCTTTCTGTCCCACTCTTTAAGGGTATTTGGGCTATGGCCATTCTAAATTTTTCATGTTGGAAGGGGCTGTCAATAATATGGGGTAGGAATGTGGAACTAGTTGATGTTCTGGAGAGGCTGGGCTTCTAGGTTTCAGGACTTATCTGGACCAGGGACCCATCTGGAGGTTGTAGGTTTCTGGAAAGTTACCCTAGTGCATGGAATCTTTGTAGAATCTTATATGTTGCCCTAGGTGTTCTTTAGAAGTAATCTCTAACTGAAGCTAACGTAAGAGTGACCTCCAGAGTAACCTTTTGACTCTATTTGAACTCTCTCAGCCACTGATACTTTATTGTAGTTAATGTCGTTCCCTCTTTTGGTCAGTATGGAATTGTTGATCCCATGGTGCCAGGGCCTGATTCATCCCTGAGAGTCATCTCCCACACCACCAGGGAGTCTTTCACCCCTGGATATCAGGTCAGGTGGGGCCTTGTGATTAGGTGTTTTCCATGGAGATGTGTATCTGCTCATTCAAGCTGGGTCATTTACTAGAGTCCTTTAAGAGGGAACCATTTTGGAAAAAGTTTCAGAGCTGATACAGACCTTTTGGAGACCTTTGGAGATGCACAAGGAAAATGCCCTCAGGGAAGCCTTCAAAAAGAGAAGTCGGGAAAGAAGCATGCGCCCTCCCAGCTGACTGAGAAACCATGTGCCTGTGTCTTCCCAGCTGACAAAGAAATCCCCTGAATATCATCTGCTCTTTCTTCAGTCAAGGTATCTTTCCCTGGATGCCTAAGTTAGGACATTTTTACAGCCCTAGAACTGTAAACTTGCAATTTAATAAATTCCCATTTTAAAAGCCATTCTGTTTCTTGTATATTGTATTCTGGAAACATTAGCAAATTAATGTACAACCACATAAATTTCCTTCGCAAGGTATTTTTATGTTAAACAGATCAAACCGCCTAGGTAAAGATTTAAATTTATCCACCCATTGGTTCAGGAAATAATGGAGATCCTTGGGATTCTCAGGCCTGGAGCCTTTCTTCTCATTCTACTCTACTCTCCTTGGATGATGCATCATTCCCAAGCTTTCAACATCTTCTCTATAAGCCAGTGATTCTCAGAGTTATATCTTTACTTCCTTTTTGAGCTTCACTGTCATATAGACAATGATCTACTTGACATCTCTGTTTGGATATTTCACAGGCATCTGAAATTTAATGTGTCCAAAGAGAAAATCTTGGTCAACTTCCTGAAATATACTCTTCTTCCAGAATTCTTTATTTCCACAAATGATGTCCTTTTCCTACCCAGTAGTTCACAACAGCAACCTGGGAATGAGCCCTGAGTTTGGTTTACTCTCACATTTGATCCCTCATCAGATTTTACTGATTTTGCTTCCCGTCCATATCTTGAACCTGTCCGTTTCTCTCTCCACTGCCATCTCCTAGTCCAGGGATTGGAAAACTTTTCTCCAAAGGGCCAGATGGTAAATATTTTAGGTTTTGTGGGCCATATGGTCTCTGTTGCTTCCATTCAACTCTGCTGTTATAGTATGAAAGGAGCCATAGACAATGCTTAAATGGATGGACATAGCTGTGGTCCACTAAAACTTTATTTAAAAATACAGGCTTTGGGCTGAATTTGACCCTCAAGCTATAGTCTGCCAACTTGTGTAGCCAACTCTAACCCACCATTGCGTCTCATCTGGATTGGTTTCCTAACTTGTCTTCCCACTTCCATTCTTGACCCTTTCCAGCCTGTTTCGTATAGTGATATTAAATGTAAATTAGATCTTATCACTGTCCTATTGCTTTTCATTATACATCAAATAAAGTCCAACATCTTGATTAACATGACTTAACAACATGGTCCTTGCTTATTTCTCCAGTTTCATTTTATACCAGTGTTCTGCTCTCTGACACATCCTGGCCCTTTCAGTTCTGTGACTGTTCATGGCTATTTCCTGCTTCTGTCCCCTTATGTACAGACCTCCCCCTGCTCGGAGCGCTTGTTGGCCTGAGCAGCCTGGCTGACTCCACAGTCACAGCTGAAGTGTCACTTCCACCAAAGGACCTTTCCTGACCCCCCGGTTTAAATTAGATGCTCCTCTTACGATTCCGCAGAGCATCCTGTTCTTTTCTTTCATAACAGTTATAATTTTCAGGTACCTATCTATTTGGGTGTATTTGTTTTCCACCTGCCCTCCCCCCCATTAGAGGGCCAGCTCCTTGAGGATATAGGAATGGATCTGTGTTGTTTTTGTGTTGTTATGGACACTCCCTAAAACTTGTTAAATCAGTGAATATATACAACATAATTTTGTTCATACAGATTTTTTTTATGAAGCCACAATATAGAGACCTGAAGAAGTTGCCCCTTTGGAGTGTACAGTATATCTTCTGAAGTTGGGAGTCATGAATAAATAGAAAAGTCACCCTGATAAGTGACTTTGTAAATGGAACTTTATAGACTGAAGGTGATTCTAAGATAATAAGCTCTGCCAACATATATTTTGAGTGCAGTATTTTCTCCCCAGGACTTGAGCTCTATATTAAATCTTGTTAGTTTCCCTTTTCTGCTGGAGCTAGCATACAGGGAAGTGGGGTGAAGTATATACTTGAGAAGACTTTTCAGCACCCGTTTAAAAATTTTTCTTTGCTTTGATTTCTTCTCTTTAACCATTACACATATCTTAACTGGTATTAGGTTTTTTTTCTACTACATTGTCAGAGTCTGGGGGAAATAATGAAATTCCAACTTGGAGGTTGTTCCTAAGTCACACCAAGAATCATGCCATGTAATAGGCCACTCAGCATGTCTTAGAAAGATAATATGTCATTGTTTGGGTGACCTTTTGTAGATAAGCTGTCGTGAAATTTAAATTTTTATTTAACTTCTTATTTTTTAAAAAGTGCTGTTGCAGAAACACCCCTTGTGTATTATAGAAGATTAGGAAATACAGACAGGCATAACATATACACACCCTTTCCCCTTATTCTCACTAGTCAAGAGATTACCACTGTTACACCTTTTATGTCTTTTTCTGTGTATATATATGTACAAATGCATTTTTTTACTAAAATGATATTTGTCATCTGTTTGTATCTGTTTTTTTTCTGTTGACAGTTTCCAACGTTGTATTTCATTAATATCTTGTCCATATTTAAATTTCCATAATTGGCTCTCAAATGTTATTTAAAGATAGTTTGTTGAAATCAGTACTAATTGAGGGATGTGCATTGCATCTGGTTGCAACTTTCTTATAGTCTCAATCTAGCAGTCTTTTTATTGAAGAAATAGGCCAGTTACCAGGAGGACCTCTTACCTTCTAGATTTATAATTTGCTTCCTTATTGTAGTGCTTAGCTTACTCCTCTATCCCCTGTATTTCTTATATATAAAGGCTTGATGGATTCACGTTCACTGGATTTGGCTAGAATACACTAGAGATCATTCTGTATTATTCACTCTGTATTACTGAAAAAAAACCACATTCATCTAGGGCAGTGCAACCGTGGCTCAGGGGCAAAACTCTTGCTTGCCATGCTGGAGACCCGGGTTTGATTACCGGAGCCTGCCCATGCCAAACAACAACAAAAAACATAGTGGCCGCTATTACGGATGCTAAGATTGACCCCTGGATTAGGATTGCGACAGTTTGAGCCCTCCATCAGCCGGTTACATTTTCCCCTGAGATCACAAAGTGATCTCTGCAATGTAACTTTGGCACCGCATAGACTATTTACTTAATAGTTTTAGTGCCAAATGATAATTCTTGCCTGAATCCTTACCTTCATTAGATTTTGTGAAATGATATTTCCTAATTCTTTCATTTCTTCTGTAAAGTAGGACATCATCTTGTCAGTTGGGGCTGTCTGATTACCCTGAAATATAGTTCCTACTGGAAAAGCAAAATATTTGGTAATACTTTCCCTTGAATTATTTATTTTCAAAGTAGGGAGTTATTTAATAGCCATTTCAAGTGGTGACAAATGAGTTTTTCCATCTTTTTCTTTTTTATCATTCTGTACTCATAGATTTTTCTTGATTTAATCATTCGTCTTTTTGATGCTTGCAGTGTTTCAGCTTTAGGCACAGCTAGCTCCTGTGCCCCTTTGAGAGGACCTCAGTAATCTTGAAAAGCTTCTTTGCTTCATGGCACAAGCTGCCCCTGGCTCATCTTGTATGTTTCTTACCTCAGTCTTGGAATTAATGGTATTGGGCAGTGGAATTAGAGATTGATATCTGGGCCTTTGGGGTGGCCATTGCTACGGGTATGACTTGTTTCTAGGGTATACCAGTGGACTGAGCTATAAAACATATATATATATTTTTAAATTAAGAGATCAGATTGACAATTTCAATTTAGATTTAACATTCCTGTGCTTTCCGTTAGTTTCCTCAATTTTGTCATTGTAACTCCTTTCTCTGAACCAGAAGTCTTTGTTTCTTCTTTGACCTAAATATAAAGAATATGGTTTCAAAATACCAGTATTTATCTTACAGCAAACATTGAAACCACAGAGGACAGTTTGACACATCTTTGTAATTTTTGTTTTTGTCTTTAGAATACATTTCACTAAGGATGTATAGTCCAAATATGTGTTCTGAAGTCCTCAGAAATAAATTCTTCCTTAACTTGACTGTGGCCAATTTGACATAAGGTTAGGTTCATATCTTTCTGTTTCTTGTCAATTTTAAGAAATTTTTAATTTAGTCTTTTTAAATAGGTAAGACATTTACATGATTGAAAGGTCAGAATATAGATAATAAGTAGGAATATGGGAGTTCCTTAATTATTCTCTCTACATTGCTGTATGTTTGAAAATTAAAATAGTTAATTAAGCTTAAAACCATAGAGAGATAGTGGTTTTACACAGTGAAATCTGTTCCATCCCTGTACTCTTCACTTCATTGCCTCATAGGTCATCATTTTTATTAGATTTCTTTGAGTCTTTCATTTTGCAGATGCAAATATGTGTGTAATATGTGTGCATGTATTCTTATTCTTCTTTACACAAAAGAAAGCATACACATACACCAAACACATATACATACACACATACATACATACATATATATGTATAGAGAGAGAGAGTCTACATTTTAACTTTTTTATCTTAACAGTATATTGTGGAACTCTCTTCATATTAGTACATAGAGTTTTTTTTTATGGCTACAAAGTTTTCCATTTTGTTGGTGTATCATAGTTTATGGAACAACATTGTGATCTTGAATTGCAGCCAAACCTCTGCTGTTAAAGACCATGTGCAGTGGGTAACCATGTCATTTCATACTTGTGCAAGTTCATCTGGGGTATAGAACTCTAGAAGTAGGATTATCTGGTCAAAGGACAGCTGTAATATATATAATATATATATTAATAATATAATTAATAATTATAATTAATAATATATATTTTAAATATTGACAAATTGCCCCCTGTAGGGTTTGTGCCATATTTCACTAACAAGTAAGATATAAAAGTGCTTATTTTCCTAGAGTCTTACCAACAGAAATCAGTTGTCAAATTTTTGGATTTTTGCTGGTGTCAAATTTTTGGATTTTTGCTGGTGAGAAACATTATTTCATTGTAGTTTTAATTACTGTTTCTCTTAATATAATTGAGGTTAATGTCTTCATTTGTTAAAATGTCATTTTATATTTCTTTTTATGTGAACTGTGTTTTGAACGTTATACAGCTTTCTACTATGTTGCTGACCTTTTTCTTCTTTATCTGTAAGAACTCTGTATATAGTGTGTGTGACATAAGTGGCAAGTATTTTTTCCCATTTGGCCATGTGTGTTTTGATTTTCTTCTGGTAGTATCTTTTACCCCTTTGAAGTCTATTAATTTTATATAATCAAATTTATCTCTTTCTTTTTGTGGCTTCTGTAATAAGAGTCAGGATTAGAAAGACTTTTCCTATTTCAGGTTTTTACAGTTCCTTCCTTGAAATTTCATTTTTTCCACCTTGGTTCATTTAATGTTTATACTAGATTATGTTCTGAGGTTTGGATCCAACTTTTTATTTTTCCCTATTTATTGTCCTAACACCATTTGTGTAAGAAGTTCATCTTTTTTGCATAGTATGCTTTACTTTACTTTATACTAAATTCCTCTGTGTTTTTAGGCCTATTTCTGGACTCTGTATTGTTCCATTAGTCGGTCTATCCATGTGCCAGTATCACACTGTTTTAGTTATTGAGGTTTGCATGATCTTCTCATATCCAAAAGAACTAATTCTCCCTCATTGCTCTTCCTTTTCATAGTTTTCCTGGCTATTCTCTTTGTTTTTCCACATGAACTTTAGAATCAACATGACTGATTCTAGAAAAAGACCTACTGGAATTTTCATTGAGATCACATTAAATTTATAAATTACTTGGGGGGAATTAATAACTTTACAAAATTGAGTCTTTCTATGTGTTCTTTGTGTGTATACTTTAATAATGTTTTAAGTTTTCCATATTTAGGTATTATACATCTCAAGCTTATTTTTGTAAATATGGTCCTCCATTATTATCTTCTAATTGGTTGTTTTTATTCGTGAAGTCTATTGATTTCTCAGTGTTTTTGAAACATTTGACTGTTTTGGCATTATCTTGAGACAGTTCATATAATTCACCCATTTTAAGTTACAGTTCAGTGGCTGTTGGTATATTCTCAGGATTTTGCAAGTTTCACCACTATCTAATTTTAGAACATTTTCATCATCCCAAAAAGAAACTCTGTACTCATTAACAGTCATTCTCCATTCCCACCCTTCCCCCACCCCCTGAAACCACTAATCTGTTTTCTGTCTCTATATATTTGCCTTTTGTGGACATTTCATATAAATGTAATCATACAAAATGTGGTCTTTTGCAGCTGGCTCCTTTCACTTAGCATGATGCTTTCAAGGCCATCCATGTTGTAACAGTACTTCATTTTGCCGGTCTTTTGACTTAAGTTATCCATGTGGGTGTGAAGTGGTTTTGATTTTGCTGATTTCTATATGTATTTAGTTCCCTTTGCCACTTCAGCAAAATTTCATGAGGGCAGAGACTAGGTTTTCTATTCCCAATTCCCAGTGCCTACCATAGAGCTTGGCAAGTATTAGGTACTCAGTAAATGTTTATTGAGTGATTGGATTTATCATATTTAGGCCATTTGTATTTTTTTTAATTGTGACTTGGAACATATTAATTTTTTTACCTATGCAAAACATAATTAGAGGGTCAGTTATTTTAATTTTTTAGAGTCATGTGTTACATCCAAAAGCCCAGTAAAAACAATTCTGTATTATGTATATTTGTGATGACCAGCATTACTTTTTCTTACATTAGAATGAATGAGAGATGTTGGATCATATATATATATATATATGTATATGTTATTATATTATATATATATTATATATATATATATATATATATGTTATATATATTATATATTATATTGTTGTTATGGACCTGGGAAAAGAAAAGGAATTTTGCGTGAGATAGACCAACTCATATATGTTAAGTAAGTCCCGAGTTTACAAAGGGACTTTGTTACAAAGTTCAGAAATTTCATTTATAAGGTGGCTGTTTGAACCCAGAACACTTACTTTAATAATAGAAAAAGATACTATCAATTAAGATTAGTCTCAAGCAAACCTTAAAAAAATTTTAGAAGACATAGCTGAAATGCATATATTTTATAGGAAAGGGGAAATAATTAAAGGCGAGAAAAATAGTGTTGAATAAGAAATTATTTCTCTTTAGTGTCAGTATCTGAAGGAAGATATTTGAATTATAGATATAGGTGAGATTGTGTGTGTGTGTGTGTGTGTGTGTAGGAGACTTTTGGACACTGTCCAAGAATATAAAGGTTGACAGTTCTGGATTTTTATTTTGCCCCCATTTCATTTCAAAATACATGATTTATAACATGAGCATTACCCTTATATTTCTGTTAGACATAGGGAAGATAAAAAAAACACATTAATTCATTCATTTTTTCTTTAGTTGACCAACACTGATTGATTTCCCTGAAGTTTCTGAGCCTGAGAGATGAGGAAAGTAAACATGATTCAAAAGGACATCATTTGAAAAAAATTAAATGAATGCAAAAATGAAAAAAATTAAAAAAAAAAAAAAAGACTTGCATTTGCTGTAAGAAAAGTTTGCCTGAAAGGAATTGAGGAATGAGCTGTATGAGATAAAAGCAATGTCTTGGCAGATGGATTTTAAAAGGGTACATGTTAGTAAAGTCCCTAAGGATTGAGTATCAGAACAGAAAAATCATCCAACAAATATTATTTTTCAGACTTTTTAATGGAGATCTTTATGCCCTTATGGTTGTTAGCAACATGTGTATCATCCATTCTGTAATCAGAGAACCATGGACTTGCTGTGTGATCGTCAAAAAGTCGTAATACCTCTCTGTTTTCTCTTTTGTGAAATTAGAGTATCAGACACTTCTGGCTTTGTAAATCCATTGTCTTCTCTCCTTGCTGTCTTTTTCAACTTCCCTTCCCACTTCCCCAAGAGGCTGCCGGGTGCTAGAGGAAGTTTTTATGGAGTCCTCCATGGATGTATAAAGATGATGAGAAAGAAGATACTCCAGGCCCTTAGCACCTTGTTTTACTGGTTTCACAAACCTGTTATTTATTATGTAGAATTTAATTTCTAGAGATTTTCAGATTGACCTTTGTGAGAGGGGAGTAGCTATGGATTTGATTAACATACCCCTTACTATCCCCCTCACCCCACCCCCACACGTGGATATGTATATATGTGTGTGTATGTATATTCTGAGCTGGCTTTTGGTGGAACCAGCTTTCTTGCCCCATACACAGGCCCCTTCCTCCCAGTTGTTTCAGTCCTGATTTGATAGAATGTGTCTGAAGTTTGTAGTTCTAGCTGTTTTCCTCATAGCCTCCACGAAAAAGGTCCTGATATACCCATAGATGTTACACCCATGCAAAATAAAGTTTCATTTGGGTGTTTCCTTGACCCAAAACTAGATGACAGCATTTACTGAGCTTTTACCATTTGTGCTCCTTCTCTTAGGGGAGACTGAGACAAAATAACTATTGTTCCAAGAATGGGAGTGAAAATAAAGGGCAAGGGCCTGGGCAAAGCATCCCTTATTTCTGGCCCTTCTAGTTTAGGCTTGTTTAGCAGCTTTCTCCCCAACTTTCTAAGGGTGTCTCTGAGGGAGAAGTAAATTTTGAGACAACCAAGACTCTATCCTAAATTGGAACAAATAGGAACCTGGGGCCTCCAGCTTTTTTCCCTTTTCTCGCCTGGCTCTGGTGTGGTGCCTGCTTTGAAGTCAGGTGGGAGCCCAGCAGGCAGGGCTCATGCCCTCAATGCTCTTGGTGTTATTCATTGCAACCTTTAGTCTAGGAAAACTGCCAGTCTTCATTTCCAAGAATCATATCTCCCTAAATGGGGCAATCTGCCTTAAATGCCTTCTCAACTGGCGCCTTCCCCATCTCACAATTGGCATGATTAAAGGGACAGGTTCACCTTTTTAAACTGCTTATACTGTACTAGATTGGGATAGGTGGCTGCGTGCCCTGCTGGAGTGTGTGTGTGTGTGTGTGTGCGTGCGTGCACACACAGTGCACAGAGACCTCATCCTTCAACCTCAGAGAGGTAGTTCCAGAAGCTTTGAGAGTCATACAGTGTGCGTAATCTTTACTTTCGCATTTTCCCTATTGTACTCAACCTAAAAAATTTTTTTTTTTAATTTAAAAAGCGAGCTTACAACTATGATGTACAATGCTTTTTGTATCTTGCTGGGAAAAAAAAAATGTGCTGAGCTGAGAGATAATCTTTTCACTGTATGCTCTTAACTCGTGATATTTGATATCCTTTTCTACCATTTCCCCCTTTCTCCTATTTTACTCCTACTCCCAGGTGTGTTCCATGGTATTTGTCGTTCATCCTTAGAGAGTTGGTGCTGATCTTAGTGAACAGTGTGTCGTATGGGAAATCTTCGTGCTTTCTCATCCTCCCTTGATTTCCAGTTCAGCTGGCAAGGTAGCCCCTTTGATCGAGCTACTTGGGAACCTGGATTTTTATTGCCTGCCACTCGGCTTAAACTGGAGGCTTCTCTAAAGATGAGTCTGTTATTGTTGCTCCCCTGTGTTCACGAAGGCAGCCACCCTTTCCCATCACTTCACTCTCAGAAGTCAGTCTTTTAGGAGCATTTGTGGCCCACTATGTTTTGTAAAGCTTGAGCTAGGTGGGCCAGCACAAAACAGAGCAGACGTGTGACCATGACCTTCCAAATCACCTCGAAGAGGGACAAATGAGCCTTGGGACAAAGGTACAGCTCTGCCTTTCCAAGCACAGGTAGAACCCGCTCTCTTGTGGGACGAGCCCTTGGAGTGATTTCCAAATAGTGGGGCATATCTGTGCTCATTCCTGCCTTATCACCTCACTCCCCTTTGTGATTCAGTGTGCACAAGTTCAGCCCCTTATGATGTTGGACCCGCGCTGGAAGTTCTGGAATTTTCAGCCTGGAAAGTCTGGTTAATGAAAGCCCCTCACGTTTCATCAGGGCTGGTGCTGTCCGTGCTCCATGTGCTTCAGCATAGTTTATTGTCTTTGCTTTTTCCTGCTGAGAATACAGTGGTAGCTCTTTGATAAAATGTGGGTCAGTTAGAAATAAGATTTGCTTTACAGGATTTGACTTTGGAGAATACATGTCCTCAAAAGTGCGGGTACTGGGGGAACTTTGGATGTGGTTGTCCTAACTCCAGAAAGTTAGCTTTAGACATTTTCATGAAGATTTTGATTTCTCAAACAGTTCAGAGTAGAGGTGGATGAGATTTGGTGCAGAGAGGGGAATGGTGCATGTGGAAGTAAGAAAATCACATGCAAACACCTTGAGTACCGAGAGGGCACGGGATAAACTTTGCACAGCCAGAGGAGGGCATGTAGAGTCTGGCAGTTGGGAACTGCTACTAGAATATAGAAGAACATTATTTTTTTCTGCTGTGCACAAGGTAGTTTGGAGAATTGCGAAGAACTGTGATACATTAAATTTTGAATGTCTCTGGGGTACCTGTGTCAGTGTCCTATAGACAGCAAAAAGGTTGAAAACTTAGGGCTGTTAATGTAGATGTGACTGACATCTAGAGGGCAGTGGAAGCCGGGAGACCCCATCAGCAGCTTGGACTTCAGTTACCGTTCAACCAAAAGAAGAGAAAGCGTAGAGGGATTGGGGGGAAGCAATGGAGAACAATTAAAATTGTTTCCAGGTATGTGTGTGTGCATGTATGTCTGTGTGTCTCTAAGAGAAAAGGTAGTTAGAAAAGGCAAGGCTGTTTATGACCTGTATGCAATTGCAACTAAATATCAAAGACATTTAACTAGTCCAGATAGCATACAAAGTATGCTTTTGAAACTGCATAGTAAGCTTTTCTGTTTTCCTTCCTTCCTTCCTTCCTTCCTTCCTCTTTCCCTCCCTTCCCTTTCATTGTGTTCTTTGGTGGATGAGCAAGGGCTATCTGTATGTAGTGTGTGTGTGTGGGGGGATCTCCGTGGGGGGGAACTTTAAATAGAAATTTCTCAAGTATTTATCAGGGATTAACTTTTAGCCCTCCTTTGGTTCAAGGGAGAATGTGGAGATCTGTGTTTTTGAGGAGTGTTAAGAAGAGTGTTCCAGTTGTTATGGGATCCACCTTTCCCAGTCCCTTTGTCATTTCTCATTTATGATTACAGCATCTCCAAGTTTATGCTGGTAAAAGTATGTGTGCGTGGCCCATCAGAAGTTCACGTTTGTTCGTCCATCCATCCATCCACCCATCTAAACAATTCGTCAAACAAGGCAATCTTCTTAGAGACCTGACATTGCTCTCTTCTCCTTACGGACCAGAACTGTGCATCTGATTAATTACCAATTCCTGCCCAGACATGAGGAGTCATTAGCGTAGACTAGTCAGGATTGGCTTCTGAATCACAGGGAGGGCAAGCAAAAGCTGGTTGCATGTAGGAGGTGATAGCTGAACCAAATCAAGACTCTGCCAGAAGGAAGAAGAGGCACTGGCTGTTAGAACTGCCACTCGTACTCTCTGCTTCATCATGTTTATTTCTTTACATCTTTCTCCGTGTAATATTTTTACACTAGAGTATTCTGTAAATTTGGCTAAGTTTACTATGGTAATTATTTTAATTGAGTTTTATTTGATTAATTATTTATACCTCACCTTGTTCCACCAACTGATTTCTTTTACAGTGTAAACACATATACATTGTAATAAACAATAAGAACAAAAAGAATTTAAGAGCTGGATTAGGAAAATATGAAGAAATATAGATGTGCAAAGCCAGCGTGGAAAAGAAGCACAGATATGAAGACAGTAAGGCCCTTACATTGCAGCCTAGCTAAGCCTTACATTGTCTCTGAGCTTCGTAGGATCAAAGAGAAAAGGGAAATGTGGTCACTTACATAATTCTTGCTGACAGAGAAGGAAGATGTACCAAGTCCTTAAGAAGTGAAGTTTTTTCATTGTTCTTAACTTTAAACTAAATTTTGCATGTGAATTTTTATCTAGGAAACACTGAGTGATATCATGAACAGGGTTCAACATCCACAGCAAATGAGGAAACTGGATCCATACAGCTTTCTCTTGCAGTGGACCTCATTGGAAGCTCAGGAATAAAATCAGAATGCAACCAATGAATACAATTTTCTAGAAAGCCAAAGTAACACATCTAATTACTAAGCCCTCTAGTGGTGCAATTTGATGCAAGGCTAGAACCCTAAACATCCGATGGAATTGCCAGTCTGTATGTCCATCAAAGTCTTCATAATTTACTTCTCTAACTGTTCACACACACACACATAAACACACAAGTACAGTGTAAGAGGTTGTTTGACATCCTAATTCCAGGGCCTACCATGCTGCTATTCTCGTTCACTGATGAAGGCCTTAGGAATCGACCCAGTAAGATTGACATCTTTCGTAGAAATCACGGCCACTATTTGAAATGCTCACAGAGGAGATGTCTATTTTTGTAAATGGGATAATTGGGTGGAAAATCGGGCTAATATCTATCTTTATTTAACACCTCCAAGGAACGAAGCCTAACTGTTAAAACCATGGGGCCATAACCAAGAAACCACCGTCAACCCGGGGGCGGTATAATCTGTATACAGTCCTGTGTACTTACAAAGGATATGAAGTTGAAAGTCAGAATATTCCATTCCTGATCATTGTCTCAAGTATGAAATACAGGGTGAGAATAAGCAGGTAAGCAGAGGTAGGTCAGTAGGGGAGAAGGGAGAGTTGTGAGTGACTGTAAGAGGTTTTGGAAGAGGGTTTTAGGAAATATCAAATGAGATGATAATTATGTTTAAAAGAAGAGTTATTCTAAATGACTGTTGGTGATCTTCCTTCCTTGTGAACATTTTAGGAGTAGTCAGTGCCAGCACAATATGGATGGTTAGACAGTGCACACAATACCAGAGGAGGGAAGAAAAAGGAATGAGCATTTATAGAGCTCTTGCTGTGTACCAGCCACTTTGTCACCTATTTCCCTCATTTGTAAATGGTATTGTTAAGAGCATGTTTTTGCAGTTAGAGACACCAGGCTCAGGACTGGGAATCTTAGTTTCCTCTGTCAAAGAATGAACATCATGATGGTACTTTACCCCACAGACTTGGGGGGGTGCCATGAATACATTGTCAGTATTCAGTAAATGTTAGTTATTACAATGAGGGTCACCAGGTCTTTCTTAACATAATGTGGGGTAGATCTCATCCTCCCCATTTTACAGATGGCTAAATCCAGGGTTAAGGAGATTAATTTGCTTATCCAAGATCTTTCCTCTAGTGTCAAAGCCAGAATTCAAACCTAGTGTTTTTAAGCACTAAAGCCTGTCTACTTGCCTAGACATCATACCTGTAAAGTATGCCTTCAGTTAGGCTACATAAACTGGGAGGATCTTTCAGCAATATATAAATATATACAGTTTAACATTTTTTATTGTAAAATATAACATATATACAAAACAATAAATTTCAAAGTACATTGTGTCAAGTTGTTATAGAACAAATTTCAGAATTTGGTATGGGTTACAGAATGCCAGTGTTTGTTGTATGAGGGACATTGCTCTGAGGTGACCTTTTATTTTCTTCTAGCTGATCCAAGATACTGGAGACTGAAAGAAATATCAACATAATGATTCAGCAGTCATACTCGTTTGTTAAATCCTATCTGCTCTGTTATAACTCCTCCTTTTCCTTTGATCTTTCTCCCAATCTTTAGGGGTATTTGGGCTCTGCCCATTCTAACTTTTTCATTTTGGGAAGGGATGTCAACAGTATAGGATAAGGGGATGGAACTAGTTGATGTCCTTTTAAGAGGTTGTCGCCTCTGGGTTTCAGGACTTCTCTGACATAGGAATCATCTGTAGTTTGTAGGTTTCTGGAAAGTAATTATACTGAGTGAAACTTTTGTAAACTCTCAGATAGAGCCCTAGGTGTTCTTTAGGGTTAGCAGGAATGGTGTTGGTTGGGGTTTTGCAAATCGTCAGCAATATATAAATATATACCGTTTAACATTTTTTATTGTAAAATATAACATTATATTTTATTATTTTGTGACTTTGGCCTTATGCAGTTTTCCTTTTGCGCATCTGTCAAGCTCCAGTTTTTGTTTTTGAACCTTGTTAAATATAGTAGAATGGGCTTGAAATGACTCAATGTATGATGAAAATAGCCTTATGTGGTATGAGCTTCTGCCTGGGTCACCACCTGCTTCCACAAAGCTGTGTAGCCAGTAATTTCTCACAGACTTTTCATATTAATAGAATAATGAAAGACAGATGCTGTGTCAGGAGAGGAACTTTTTCTTTGAGGCTTTGGGGGCCCATGGAAGAATAGTGATTCAAACTCCAAAAAAGAAACAAGAGTCATTCATAGACTTTGGTTAAAGCTTCCATTGGAGAGTGAGATCTTGGCTGCAGGGCTAAGGGTTCAGGAAGGAGAAAGAAGAGAAGCGGCACAGATGAGCAGACCAGCGTCTGAAGAATGCCAGTGTTTGTTGTATGAGGGACATTGCTCTGAGGTGACCTTTTATCACATTGTGCTTTTTAGGGAAACCAATTTGTCCATTAAGGTTGGACAAGACCACAGAATGACATTTTTTTAAATGTTAGGCACCCCCAAGTTTAAATTTCATCTAGAGTAGCTCTAATAGGCTTTTCTGAACTGAGGATAATAATCATTCAATATCTGCATTCTCCAGTATGGTAGCCCTTGCTGCATGTGGCTATTAAGCACTTGAAATGTGGCAGGTGTGATTGAAAAACTAAATTTCTCATTTCCCTTCATTAAATTAATTTAAATAGCCACTTATGGCCAACAGCTACTCTGTTGTACAGAACAGATCTAGAATGTAAGGACAGCAGTGGAGAAAACTCAGGCCGCCCGGATTTCCAGTGACGCTTGTGGAATATTGCGGTCAGTGGGTCACCCTGGTTTATAGGTAGCCTTAGTATGTGGTCTTGCCCTCAGGTGTGGGGTCTGTGATAGGAGAAATGTGAAGGACAAGCAGAATTTTCTGGATGCGTTACTAATAAAGATGCTTAATAAAAGGCTTTGCAGTTCCTTCTCTGGGCCCAAATTTTCTCAGAATGGTTAGTACTCTTAGAGATGGGACACATTAGCCAACATGAGCAGAGAGGTGGGGGAGCAGGGTCTGTGGGTATAATTGGACTGAGACGTTTATTTTCAGGCTATGATGCTTATTTTCAGGCACCCAATGTATCTTTTTTTTTTTTAATTTGCATATGGGCAGGAGGCACCAGGGATCGAACGCCAGACCTCCAGCACGGCAGGTCGGAGTTCTGCCTGCTGAGCCATGGCAGCTGCCCCACCCAATGTATCTTGAGGGGCCTCTAGTCCCAGTATTAGGATGGGGAGGCTGACCAAATTCAGATCACCTTCTCTGAAGGTTGGAGGGTCTCCCTCAGAGTCTTCTTGTACAAGATGTGTTGTATGTAGTTGCCCAATAAACTCAGGTAGACCTGAGTCTCCCCACTGCTTTTTATGATGGCCACCAACCTTCTGCGTTGATGATTCTACATAAAATGTGTGACCAGAGATGCTGCCTTGGAGAGAGTGTTTGTGGGGCATTTCCGAATCTAAAGCATAACCCCAACCGAGCATTATCAGATGCAGTTTCACATTGAAAAACAACAAGTCACTGTGAATGCTTTGGTCAATCCTGGACAAATGACTGTTGTCATTGTACCACCACAGCTTTGGCTTGGTGCCCAGTATAATTTAAAAATTGCTTCTTTTTCGGGCTCTACTTAGTTATCATTTTGATTTCACAGAGATATAAACGGTTCATCAATTCTCCTAATTTTCCTAAGCCCTGAGACAAATGAGGGGTGTTCATGCAGAGATGCTTTATGTCTGAATGCTGCCTGCCTCTCCTGTTGCCCACTTCACTTGGGCAGACAGACTCAGTAAACACAGGAACAGTGCTGAAGGGAGGAAGGAGCAGAGTTGTCTGATAGCTAGGAGCATGCTCAGCTAGGAGGCCGGTGGTTTACTTTGAGCAGAGGTTATCAAGAAAAAAAGAGGTTGAGCGAACCTTCCTGTCAGTCTTCAGCACTTCTTTAGCTTGTTCTTTTGTGAATGGCCTCCTGCTTGGCTTGAAGATTTGAGGAATAGCAGTAAGTAGAAATACTAATAATAGCTAGTGCTTATATAGACGGTACTTATAATGTACCAAGCACTGTTCTGAACTTAATACTTTACATATATTAGCCCACTTAAGCACAAGCTTTCTGTTCTCCAAGAGATTATAAACTGGTTGCAGACAAAATTTAAATAAAGCAACAAAGCATAGCAGGAGATGCAAGAGAGCACATGGTGCACGCCTTTGGATAGGCATTTGGATTCCACAGGAGGTCAGAGGAAAGAGAAAATCCAAAATGAGCAGGGATGCTTCATGTGATCTGGTTTTTGAAGGATGGGGCTGATTTGGTCGGGCGGCGAGGCCAGCCAAAGTTGTTCCAGGTCGGGGTGCACAAGGCAGCAGTTGGTGGACGGTGGGTGTGTGTGCACGAACTACAGGACTCTGTTTTCTTCATCTGAATGTGGTCATTTCCCCACAGTAGCCACCAGCAGATGGAGAGCTCAGAGGATGACACTGAAATAATGAATAATTTGCCGATGCAGTCAGCAGCCCCGGTGCCTCAGCATGCCTTTCTGTTCCAGCTGAATACATGCAAAGAGTGGTTCACAGCCCCATCTGCTCTGCTCTTCCTGGCTCCATCTTTTATTTAATAACCTCTCTAGGACCTGCTCACAGGAGGTCATCTATCTCCCCTTTCTCTCTTTTTCTCTGTTTGAATAGCCTTGGCTGCTACTTGCTATGAAGGACGTAGCTAGTAGTAGGTAGGATTGACCTCTCAATTCAGTGAACACTTATTGGGGCTTTAGGAAAATGGCAGCGAGCAGGCAAAGGAGGAGGTGGGTTCCAGACATCATGTAGATAAGGAACAGGAGCCACTAGGACTCAGCAACTGCCTGGAAGTGAGGGGAGGGGGAAAAGATGTGAAAGATCAGCCAGGGTATTTAGCTCTAGCCACTGGGAGGATAGTGATGATATTAACAGGAGACTGGGGCACGGAAGGAGGAGTAGGTTTTAAGTCTGAAAACCTGGCAGGACATCCCTGTGGCGACATTTAGCAGGCATTAAAAAAGACTAACATAGAGCACCCCCAACTTAGAGTACTCGAGGCTCCGCAGGTATAATGCCAATTCATTTAGCTTCAACTCTCTTTCCTTTCCCTTCTCAAGTGGTTTCCATAGAGTCACTTTAGATTGGGGAAGAGGAGGGTGGGGAGGGAGAGGAAAGTTTCTTCTTCTGTCTCTCTAGCCTTTATCCTCACACATGAATGCTAAATCCAGAACTCCCTGTTCCTGCCAGAAGTTCAAAAGCTCCAAGGGAACCTTGGAATAGTCGCACCCTGGTGGGACTTTTCAGAGCACTCCTGGGCTTGGAAGAGAAATTTCAGGGTAACTGCAGAATAAGGTGAGCTGTAGCAGGTTTGAGTGATATTCTAGATGTGAGCTGGGCGGTGTTTCAAAGTTGGTGGATACTTGTTGACCTGCATGCTCCGACTAGGTGAACTCCATCTACCTTTGGATTCTTAACTAATTGCAATGCGCAATACATCAGCTTATCTTTTGTAAAATGAGAGGATTCAGTGTCCCCACTGCCTTGCAGCATTAGCTGGGCTGGTCAGTTCACTGCCTTGGTATTTAGCCACATGTAAAATGATTTGGTGAGGTGCCTTTTAATGGGACAGCCCAACACTAGCGTTTTATGTCGGTTAGCGATTCTTTGACCAGGGAATAGTATTTTTTCCATAGGAACAGTTCTTCAGTGACAGGTGAGAAGCAGTGTGGTAAGGTAAGCAGTGTATGGCCTTTGTGGTCCGGGACCTGAATTTAAATGCTCACTCTATCCCATGCTTGCTGTGAGATTCCTGGCAGGTAGCTGTACTTTGCCAAATCCTCAAGTTTCTTCATCTATAAAACATGCATTTCAGATACATTGGGTGATAATGTGCATTAAGCTTCTACCACTGTGCCTGTTTTTTATTTTTTAAATAGCTTTGTTGAGGTATAAATCACATACCACAAACTTCACCCCTTTAATTATATGATTTCAGTAGTTTTTAGTGTAATCTCTGTTGTGCATTGACCACCTCTATCTAATTCCAGCATATTTTTCTCACCCCCAAAAGAAATTCTATGCCCATTAGCAGTTAGTTCCCATTTTCTCCTCCCCATAGTCCCTGGAAACTACTAATCTACTTTCTGTCTCTATGGATTTGCCTATTCTAGACATTTCATATATCATAAAATATGTGGCTTTTTGTGTTCAGCTTCTTTCACTTAGCATGTTTTCAAGGTTCAGCCATGTTGTAGCATGTATCAATAACTTCATTCCTTTTCATTGTCAAATAAATTCTGTCATGTGGACGTATCAGATTTTGTTTATCCATTTATCACCTGATGGACATTCAGGTTATTTCCACTTTTTGGCTGTTATGAATATTTCTCCTGACAACTTTCATGTACAAGTTTCTGTGTGGACGCATGTTTTCCGTTCTCTTGGTATTTCATTTTGATTTGTGTTTCCCTAATGACTGATGATAATGAACATCTTTTCATGGACTTATTGGCCATTTGTATATCTTCTTTGGAATGATATCTATTCAGATCCTTTGCCCAGATTTTAATTGTGTTGTCTTTTTATTGTTGAGTTGTAAGAGTTCTTTATATATTCTGGATACTGTGCCTAGTTTTTAAATGGCTTGTAATCCTTGTTCGTTCTTCTCACAGTGTTTATAATCTTTGAGGTAACCTCTGGAACTAATTATCCAAACATTGAGTCCTCAGTGTCCTGAGCCTCAAAGTGCTGCCTGTGTCTTGTTCAGAGCCCTAAGCCATTCTGATCCTGGAGCCCAAATTTGGAACCAGAACAGCAAGGGATAACTAGGGTCTAGAAATGAATCTGGCTGAATCTGTGGGGGCAGTGGCTATTTCTAACTTCCAGCTGTTTTCAGATGACATGAAGAACATAGGGGGTAATTGTACAGCAATTTTTTGTTTGTTTATTTGTTTGCTACTGCTGTACCCGGGTGTCCTTCCTCCTGGGGCTGAGGACATCTGGTTATTGGGGCTGGAGATCACAAGGAGATAATATCAGAATGTTGGCTTCTTTCCCCAGCACCACTGCCAAGATGAGTAATGGATTTTTGAAGAAGGATCTGGCAATTTTAAGTCATATATAAAAATATCCTAAGGAAAATCATGGGTCTCTTTTAAAGAAAAGGACTTTTTTTTTTTTTTTTTTTTAATGGGGAACCTCTGAAGCTACTTAGACTCTGGCCCTGGAAATTATTCTCTATTCTGTGTTCCAGAGACACGTTTTGTGCTTTGCTGCCCCTTTGCATCCTCTTTCTCCATCCTTCAACCTGACATGTACAAACTTCCCCTTTTTGCAGATTCAAATCCAAGCCATCTCTCAAGGCCCACAGCTAGGTCTTCCACCCCTCTAGGAAGCCTCTCGGGTTCTCTATAGTTAGGGCCCTTTCCTACATGCCAGAGGAAGAAGGTACTTGCAAAGAAGTGAAATCTCTGGTAGTACAGCCTGGACCATCCCCCAGAGAGCATCTCTGCCAATTCGTGAACCTACTGAGCCACAGATCTGACTTACGATCTGGCCTTTCCTTAGACTTGGATTTGAAGGGTTGTGGCAGTTACTGGTTCCTCATCTTAAGTGAATCAAGACAGTTTAAAATATCTTTAATGCCCTGGAAATTTGCTTTGGAGAACAGAACTAACCCATTTGCGTTTGGATAATGCTTGCTTATTTATTTATTTTTGTGTTTTTTTTTATTATTATTATTATTATTAGAGAAGTTATAGGTTTACAGAAAAGTCATGCATAATATACAGAGTTCCCATGTACCACTCTATTATTAACTCCTTACATTAGTGTGGTACATTTGTTATAGTTTATGGAAGAACATTTTTGTATTTGTACTATGGTTTTGTATTTGCCCGTGGTTTACATCAGGGTTCGCTGTTGGTATTGTACAGTCCTATAGTTTTTGTTTTTTTTTTAATTTGATACAAGTAACATATATACAACCTAAAATTTCCCCTTTTAACCACATTCATATGTAAAATTCAGGGCTGCTAATTGATGGTTCATGGTTGGTTCAGTGGTTCTAGTTTGCTAGCTGCCGGAATGCAACACACCAGAGACAGAGTGGCTTTTAGTAAAAGGGGATTTATTTCATTGGTTCTTCAGAGGAAAGGCAGCTAACTTTCCACTGAGGTTCTCTCTTATGTGGGAAGGCACAGGGTGGTCTCTGCTGGCCTTCTCTCCAGGCCTCTGGGTTCTAACAACTTTCCCCGGGGTGATTTCTTTCTGCATCTCCAAAAGCCTGAGCTGAGCTGCAAGTGCTGAGGTGAGGTATGTTGAGCTGCTTCGGCTGTGCTACCTTGAGCTCTCTCATTTAAGCACCAGCTAATTAAATCGAATATCATTCATTGCAGCAGACACGCCTCCTAGCTGACTGCAGATGTAATCAGCAACAGATGAGGTTCACACGCCATTGGCTCATGTCCACAGCAGTAGAACTAGGCTCCTTCACCTGGCCAAGTTGACACCTGAATCTAACTACCACATGTCCACCCCTTGTCAACTTGGACTACATGCATCACCTTAAACAATATTAAAGTGCAAAAAATTCTTTTCTGGCTGTGGACCTGTGAATCTCAAAGCAAGTTATTTGGTGCCAATGTGCAAAGGAGGAACAGGTTCTCATTTCCATAGGGAAAAATTGGAAGGAACGCAGGAGCCATAAGACCCAAACAGTTCTGAAAACCTGCAGGGCAAACACCATTGGATTTCAAAGTCTGAAAGTCATTTATCCTTCAGCTTTAGAAAGTGGCAGCCCACCCGCCAAGGGCCTATGCAGTGGCCCACCTTTTTCCAAATCAACCTCGGGGAACTTTGAGGAGACCACCTTTTTCTCGGCTCCACTCTCTCCAGGGTACGGGGCCACACCTGGGCTCTCTGCCATTTCCAGGGCACACACTCAACCCCTCCATGTGGTGGCAATCAGGCTCTCCCCAGTCCCCAAGGAGGGTGCTGTATCTTCTCAAAGGCCTGAGGCAGCACAACTCTTCCACTGCAATGAGATGGGAGACTCATCCTTTTCCCTCAGGGCAAACTCACCCTCTCCATATATATGGGAGGGTCCATCTCCTGGCTGAGGTTTCTTGGCTTCAGACCTGAGCTTCCATGATTCTCACTCTGCAAACTCCAGTTTGTCCCTTTTGTGTCCCCCTTTGTCCAGATTGGCAGTGGTTCCATTTATACCAACAGTCTCTTCAAGCACTCCAGGACTTTTCCATCATTCTCTTCACAGTTCCTCAAAAATCTTCCCCTTTTTCATTTAAAAAACCACTCCAACATGTTTGGTATTTGCAAACTGCTGCAGCACCCCTCTCCCAGTACCAAATCTGTTCTAGTTTGCTAGCTGCTGGAATGCAACATGCCAGAGACGGGTTGGCTTTTAATAAAAGGGGATTTATTTCATTAGTTCTTCAGAGGAAAGGCAGCTAACTTTCAACTGAGGTTCTTTCTTACGTGGGAAGGCACAGGGTGGTCTCTGCTGGCCCTCTCTCCAGGCCTCTGGGTTCCAACAACTTCCCCAGGGTGATTTCTTTCTGCATCTCCAAAGGCCTGGGCTGAGCTGCAAGTGCTGAGATGAGGAATGCCGAGCTGCTAGGCTGTGCTATGTTGAGCTCTCTCATTTAAGCACCAGCCAGTTAAATTGAACATCATTCATTGCAGCAGGCATTCCTGCTAGCTGACTGCAGATGTAATCAGCAACAGATGAGGTTCCCATGCCATTGACTCATGTCCACAACAGTAGAACTAGGCTCCTTCACCTAGCCAAGTTGACACCTGAATCTGACTACCACAGTGGTGGAATGCTTGCCTTCCATGGGGGAGACCTGGGTGCAATTCCTGGACCATGCACCCCCCACTCCCACCCCACCCCACACAAATTCAGTGCTGTTAATTATGTTCACAGCATAATTATTTTGCTACCATCACCATCATCCAAAACCAAAACATTTCCATTGTTCCAAATAGGAACCCTGTACATTTTAAGCCCAAATTTCTATTCCCTATCCCCACCTCATCCCCTGGGAACCTGTTTTCTAGATTCTCATCTATGAGTTTGCTTATTCTAATTTGTTCATATCAGCAAGATCATGCAATATTTGTCTTTTTTTGTCTGATTTATTTCACTCAATATGATGTCTTCAAGGTTCCTTTTGTTGCATGCATCAGAAATTCATTCTTTTTCATGGCTGACTAATATTCCATCATATGAATATACCACATTTTGTTTATTCTTTCATCTGTTGATAGGCACTTGAATTCTTTCCATCTTTTAGCAATTGTGAATAATGCCATTATGAACATGAGTGTGCAATTATCTGTTTGACTCTCTGCTTTCAGCTCTTTTGTGTATATATTTACTGGAGGGATTGCTGGGTCATATGGTAGTTCTCTACTTAGCTTTCTGAGGAACTGCCACACTGTCTTCCATAGTGGCTGCACTATTTTATGTTGCTACCAGCAATGAATGTGTATTCCTATTTCTCCACATCCTCTCCAACACTTCTAATTTTCTCTTTTTTTAATAGCAACCATTTCAATGGATCTGAAATAGGATCTCATAATGTTATTGTTGTTTTCACAATCACACTGTCACATTGTAAAAGCTATATAGTTATACAAACATCTTCAAAAATCAAGGGTACTGGAATGCAGTTCAGCAGTTTCAGGTACTTCCCTCCAGCCATTCCAATACACCATGAACTAAAAAGGGTTAAGTATATAATGCATAAGACAACCAAAGAAACAGGCTGAGTCCCAAATCTTGGGGTTTGTTCATCTGAAACTTAACCCCACAAAGCATTGGTCAAGCCTACTTAAAATTAGTTCCAAGAGTCACCCCCAAGAGAACCTCTTCTGTTGCTCAGATGTGGCCTCTCTCTCCAGCCAACACAATGAGCAAACTCACTGCCCTCCCCCGTCTACGTGGGACATGACTCCCACGTGTGTGGACCTTCCTGGCAATGTGGGACAAAAATCCTAGAATGAGCTGGGACTCAGCATCAAGGGATTGAGAAAACCTTGACCAAAAGGGGAAAGAGTGAAATGAGGCAAAATAAAGTGTCAGTGGCTGAGAGATTCCAAACAGAGTCGAGAGGTTATCCTGGAGGTTATTCTTACGCATTAAATAGATATCACCTTGTTAGTCAAGATGTAATGGAGAGGGTAGAGGGAATTGCCTGAAAATGTAGAGCTGTGTTCCAGTAGCCATGTTTCCTGAAGATGATTGTATAATGATATAGCTTTCACAATGTGACTGTGTGATTGTGAAAACCTTGTGTCTTATGCTCCTTTTATCTACCTTATCAACAGATGAGTAAAATATACGGAATAAAAATAAATAATAGTGCAACTATGTGATGATATTGTGAATTGCTGAGTGCATGTGTTGGGAATGTTTGTGTTTTGTTCTTGTAATTTTTTTTAATTAATAAAAAATTAAAAAAAAATAATAGGGGGAACAAATGTTAAAATAAATTTAGATTGAAATGCTAGTGCTCAATGAAAGGGAGGAGTAAGGGGTATGGTATGTATGAATTTTTTTCTGTTGTGTTTTTATTTCTTTTTCTGAATTGATGCAAATGTTCTAAGAAATGATCCTAATGATGAATATGCAACTATGTGATGATATTGTGAATTACTGATTATATATGTAGAACGGAATGATGTTAAGAATGTTTGTTTGTTGTTATATTTTTTAAAAAAAATTTTAAATTAATTAAGAAAATAGAAGAGAAAGAAATAACCTCCGTATACCCTCTCAACTCTGAAATCTCTCAGCCACTGAAACTTTATTTTGTCTCAATTCTCTCTTCCTCCTTTTGGTCAAGATGCCTTTCTCAATCCCATGATGCCAGGTCCCGGCTAATCCTGGGATTTCTGTCCCATGTTGCCAGGGAGACTTATACCCCTGGGGGCATGACCCACATAGTGGGGAGGACAGTGAGTTTACCTGTCAAGTTGGCTTAGAGAGAGAGGCCATATTTGAATAACAAAAGAAGTTCTCTTTTGACTCTTTGATAATTGTGACTCTTAGGCATAATTATCAGCAGGCGTAGCTTCTTCTTTGTAGGAATAAGTTTCATAGGGGTGAACCCTAAGATCGAGGGCTCAGCCTATTGAATTGTTTGTCCCCACTGCTTTGTGGGAATATCAGAAATTTCCCAGGTGGGGAAGCTTAATATTTCCTCTTTTTTCCCCAGTCCCCCAAGAGGACTTTGTAAATACTTTTTTATTTTCTGCCTAGAAAACTCTGGGATGTATTGGGACATCACACTAACCTGTACAAACCAACAAGATCTCACACCTTATTTAAGGTTCCATGTAATTATGCCATTCAGATAAACTGACCAGACAAGTTACATTAGATAATGCACCACCCCAAATACAAATTTTATATAAAATAAGTATCTCTCCCTTTGGTCTCACACAGAAATTGAAGTTTTAAAATATGGACCGTATCATCCTTCACTCTGTATTCTGATTTATCTTAGTCATATCCAAATTAGCTTCATTCATATCTCTAGTTGAAGTCTGATTACTTTTTCAACTTTTTAAACAGTTCCTGTATAAGGTAGTGACTTTCATAAATTCAGAGCTCTAACTCAGAGTCTCAGATTTCGCAAATACCCGAAGTTTCAGGGAACTACCATGTTATACACAAATAACTCGGTATCACAGAATTTAGAAATAATGTGAACAACTCCTGAATAGATGTGACTGCTCTAAGAGCTTACAATCTAGAAACCTTTACAATAGGCCCCAACCTGATAACCCATGCTCTCGACTTCAGTTCTCCGAGTTCATGTATTATAGTTAGTCCATATGAGAGTAAGGCATGATAATATTTGTCTTTTTGTTTCTGACATTTCATTCAGCATACTGTCCTCAAGATTCATTCACCTAGTTGCATGCGTCACAACTTCATTCCTTCTTGGGGCTGCTCAATTAGTCCATTGTATGTATACACCAAGTTCCCCTTCCTTCCCTCAGTGTAGTACCCTTGGGCCACCTCCATGCATTGTGAAATGCCAACACTGCCATGGATGATACTTATTTATTTTAAAAGGTGGGAGGGTACCTCTAGATCTGTGAGTCCTTTATAGGAAAGACTGTCTACACTGAAACTATTTCTGACTCCTTTTGCTTCTTTACTTGGTTATCAGTTTCTGATTTCATAGAAAACATATTCTATTTTCAGAAAATGTACTGTTTTATTGGAATAATGAAGAAATCAGAAAATTATTCATTACTAGAGCTAAAAGAGTCCTTGGGTATTATCTAGTTCAATATTTTCCAAACTTTTATCCTCACAAAAAAGCACTACTCCCGTTGGATGCTTTGTGTGGGAAAAAAAAAGTGTTTTCCTTTGATAAATAAATTTAGATCCCACCACATATTATATAGCCCTCTTGGAGATTCACAGTGTGCATTGGTATATTAAAGGTTTGGAGAAGTCCTGCAGTAAAAAAAAAACAACTTAAGTTGATTTAGCCTAGTATTTTGTAAAACTATCTTGAGTTCGCTTTTTTTGTTTGTTGTTTTCTTTTTGCCTAATAGCTGTTAACAACTCTTAAGACACTGAACACTATTTGGGAAACATTTCCTACTTTACAGATGAGGAAACCTATAGTAGTTTGCTAAAGCTGCTGAAATGCAATGTACCAGAAAAGGAATGGCTTTTATAAACGGAATTTAATGAGTTACAAATTTATAGTTCTAAGGCCAGAAAAATGACTAAACTATAAGACATCCAGGAAAAGATACCTTGGCTTAAGGATGTCTTCTCTGGGAAGGTATGTGGCTGTGTCTGCTAAAACTTGTTCCTGGTTCATTGCTTCCAGCTTCTGATGCCAGTGGTTTCCTCTCTAAGCATCTGTGGGCCTTCACTTAGTTCCTCCAGGACACAACTCTGCCATCTGGCTTACTTAGTATTCAGTATGGAAGGTACTTGGCAGTGTCTGCTGGGCTCTACCCATGTCTAGGCATCTTTTCTCTCTGTTGGTACTCCAAGCATCTCCAAATGTCTGTGTCTCTGTCAGATCTGAAGCAACTGTTCTCCAAGCATCTGCCTCTGAGGTTTCTCCAATGTGTTTCCCCTTTTAAAGGACTCTAGTAAACTAATCAAGATCCACCTTGAATGGGTGGAGTCACATCTCCATCTAATCAAAAGGTCACACCTGCAATTGGACATGTCACATCTCGGTGGAGATAATCAAAAGTTTCTGCCCTACAGTATTGAATTTGGATTAAAAGAAATGGCTGCCCCCGCAGGATCGGATCAGGATTAAAATCCAGCTTTTCTGCAAATGGTATCTAAGCTAGTGTTTAATACTTAGAATTTAAGAACTTAGCAATCTGCATATATAGATCTTTTTCTTTTTTGCCTTAATTTTAAATTGGTTTATGAAACTTACTGCGCAAGCACAGGCTTTACAATGATTATATGAATACTTTTTTTAAATATGCCTGTGGTTGAGCTAACTAAGGTATTCCTAGTTGGTGATTCTTCTAAGTGTATTGTTTGTTTTCTTAAATTAAAAAAAATTTTTTTTATTTGTGGCTTTTCTGGGGTACATACTAGTTTCAAGTTGGCACAAAACCTAAGCCCAGAAATATTAAATGATTTGCTCAAAGTCAGCACAAAGCTGTATTTGAAATCACATTATTAAACTCCTACTCTATTTGTTCTTTTTATAAATAGTAACCATATCATACTTAAATAAGGGTATATTATTTTAATAATGCTGTCATCTCTATAATTAATGAAAAATGTTTCCTGGTTCTGTCATTTTACTAGTTTATGACCTTAGGCAAGAAAGTCTGTTAGTCTCTGTGAGTCTTTTTCTTTAATAAAATGAAGGTAACAATGACAACCTCAAAGAGCTTTTGCGAGGGTTAGATGAGATAGTGTAGTTACAGTTTAAAAATGTGTTCATATCTTTCTTTCCTCAGACTATTTTCATCATACAGAGCTGGGCTCTGTTATCTGTGATTTTAAAATGCTAAACATATCACAGACACCAAGAAAATAATAATGATCATAGTGGATATTTATTGAATGGCCAATGAAAGAATGAAAGCACATGAGATACAGATAATTACAGAAATCAGAATTATACTAAATTGCTAAATAGTCATAGAATTGGAGAAAACCTGAAGGAGGGAGAGGCTAGAAGGTGTACTAGAGCGAGGTGGACAGCCCTGCAAATGACAGGATCTCAAGCCACCTGCCTTCCCTCTCTACATCTCGACAACCTAAACATTTTTTTATTAAATAGGTATCCTTTTGCCTATAGATTATGGCTTATTGAAAAAGCAGAATAATGCCAGTTCTGGCAACAAAACTTGTCTGAAGGTAAGAAAGGTGAAGGAGAAGTGAAACGTTACAGGAATGTGGGGTAATACACTAGAGGCACGGGGTTCAGAATGGTAGAAGAGACCCGAGCAGCTCAGCAGAATGACTGATGAAGCTGTGTGTTTCCCCAGGGTAGACAGGTGAAAGAAAAATGCTAAGCTACTTTGAAGAGATCTGAATATAGAACAAACTGTTGCAAGACTTTTCCTTTTCTTTTCTTTGCAGAAATCTTTCTTACTTCACCATCCTATCACCCCAACCTCAAGACTTGCTTGCATAGCTTTGGAATTTGTACTTATGCCTAGGAATTTAGTCCAGTGCCCTAACGTGAAACAAGGGCATTTGTTTATTGCCAACTTGGAGGGGACACATGCCTAAAACTGTGTCACAGTTTGCATCAGTGATGGCCTGGCTTCTTTCCTTGGCTTCAGCCCATGTGTGCACGGCCATATTCCTCACTCTGGAATATATCAGGACTAACAGGCATACAGGTCCCAAAGGACCAGTCTCTTTGATCTTCCCTGTTTAATTGCTCTCTGGATTTCTCATGGCCCTCATCCTCTCCAGGTTTTATCTCTGCCAATTTCTCGGCAGGCATTTTTAGGAGTACAATCTGTGGTTGATAGTAAATAACTCTATCTGAGGCTTTGACCAATAACACAGACAGCTTTGCCATAATGAGGGGACAGTTAAAGAGGGTGCCAGTTTGCATCCCGCTGCAGCTGCGCTTTGCACAGAGAACCACTTCATCTGGAAACCAAGCCCGCGTTGTGCCAGCCCTTGTCTGCCATGCCAGGTGCCAGGCTTATTTCTCCGGGATGATACAAGGCTAAGCATGCTTGCTGGCACCAGGCGAGTCACAGCTTCTCTAATTTATTTACCTCGAATCAAACAAACCCTGACTCCTGCTTTGAATTTAGACTATGGTATTTCATAAAATGACAGAAGGGCAGCCATTTCTATAGAATTGCCCTCTGGGGGCTTTGACTGGGACCACTGCAAGGCGTGACTTTTGGGGACCTCAGGAGGCCACTTTAAGAGAACAGTCTGACAGTTCCTCAAAAGGTTAAGCATAGAGTTACTGCATGACCCAGCAGTTCCACTCCAAGGTATATATACAAGAGAAATGAAAACATATGTTCACATAGAAACTTGTATACACGTTCATAGAAGCATTACATATAATCGACAAGAATTGGGAACAGTTGGAATATACATCAGCTGATGAATGGATAAACAAAAGTGGCATATCCATACAGTGGAATATCATTTGGCAATAAAAAGAAATGAAGTATTAATATATGCTACAACATGGATGAACTTTGAAAACATTATGCTTAGCGAAAGAAGCCAGACACAAAAGGACAAATATTGTGATTCCATTTATATGAAATGTTGAGAACAGACAAATTCATAGAAATGATAAGTAGATTAATGGTTGACAGGGGTTGGGGAGGGAACAGGAGGAATGATTGCTGATGGCTATGGGATTTGTTTTTGGAGTGATAAAAATGTTTTAGCATTAGATAGCAGTGATGGTTAACAACTCTGAATATACTAAAAGCCACTGAATTGTCCACTTTAAAAAGATGACTTTTATGGCATGTGAATTACAGCTCAACAAAGCTGATATATATGTATATATATTTAAAGCTGCCCTGAACTTGCTGTTGCAGTCAAGTCCTTTTTGGACATATATAGGCTAGGGGGCAACTGAAAAGAGGTGGAAAGGTACATGTTAGGACAGGGTAAGGGTTGATCCTGCACCAAGAGGTGGGTTTGAAAGAGCTGGGCTTTGGGAGGCATGTGTGTGCTCTGTGGGATTGTGGGGTCCACGTTGTTTTTTCCATATTTTAGAATGTCTTTAAGTCTTAGTTCTAACTTCTTACTTACAAATTCCAGAGACAGCCTGTAGGTTTCAATGGTTAATGAATAAAGGTTCATCCTCGTCCATTTTTTGAAACATTTTATTTGGAAATAATTTCAAACTTCCTGAAAAGTTGCAAAAATAAAAATAAGACAGAGAGTATCTCCCAATCCCTGTACCCAGATTCACCTCTTATCTTTTTACTTCATTTGGTTTATTTCATTTGCCTGCATGTTTTTTGTGAATGAACCGAGGGTATGAATTATAAGCACTATGCTTTTTATTCTTGTGCTGCCCATTTTGATGACCACTGGAAGTAGCTATTTAAATTAAAATTAAATTCAGTTCCTCAGTTATACTAGTGTCATTTTCAAGTGTTCAATAGCCACTGTTTTGGATGGCATGGATCACAGAGGTCTATTGGACAGTGAAGCTGTACCCTAAATACCTGTGTATTTCCTGAGACTAAGGTATTCTCTTATGTAAACACAGTGTAATAGTCAAATTTAGAGAATTTAACACTGATACAGTACTTTTATCTAACTCACAGTTTGTATTCCAAGTGTTGTCAGTTGACCCAATGATGTTGTCATTCCTTTTTTAAAAAAATATTTTTATTGAGAAATCTGCACACACATACAGTCCAGGCATGTTGTACAATCAGTAGCTCACAGTATCATCACATAGTTGTGTATTCACCAGCATGATCATTTTTAGAACATTTGCATGACTCCAGAAAAAGAAATAAAAAGGAAAAAAAAAAAACTCATACACCCCATACTGCCTGTCCCTCCTTCTCATTGACCTGTATTCAATCTACCCAATTTACAATCTAGATAGTATTTCAATCTACTCAATTTATTTTACCACTTACCCCCCCATTATTTATTTATTTTTAATACATATTTTTTTCTCATCTGTCCATACCCTGGATAAAAGGAGCATGAGACACAAGGTTTTCACAATTACACGATCACATTGTGAAAGCCATATTGTTATACAGTTGTCTTCAAAAATCAAGGCTTCTGGAACACAGCTCAACAGTTTCAGGTACTTCCATCCAGCCACTCCAATACACACTAAATTAAAAGGGGATATCTATATAATACATAAGACAACCTCTCGACTCTGAAATCTCTCAGCCACTGAAACTTTATTTTGTCTCATTCTCTCTTCCCCATTTTGGTCAAGAAGGCTTTCTCAGTCCCATGATGCCAGGTCCCAGCTAATCCCAGGAATTCTGTGCCATGTTGCCAGGGAGATTTACACCCCTGGGAGTCATGTCCCACGTAGGGGGAGGATCTCATTCCTTTTTGAATGTAGGTCTCCTCTCTTCTTTGTGAACTTACCTCTGCTTGGTTTATGTCAGGGAGAGTATATGGAATAAAGGCTTTGTTTATTTCTTGAGTTGAAGGTGTTGCTTTATTATATGACCCTTCTGCCTACATACTTGAATCTTTTTTCTAACTCATGTGCACATGGATTAGGTCTGGGGCCTGGTGCCCGGATTGCATTTCCATGGCTCAGAGTTGTTTTAGTGTCTTTGTCACTGGTTTGATAACTCAAGGTATAACTTCCTCCCTCTCCTTCGGTACTGTTGGTCTCTGAACAGGTCTGGCCCTGCTCTTAAATCAGCAGGAAGGATTTCCTTTGTGTAAAAGGAAATCGGCCTCCCCACCAACAGCACTTTTTTTCTTTTTTCTGATAACTTTTCCCAAACTGTAGCTTGGAACTAAAGCTTATGCTGCTCCTCATTTGTTGTCTGTTTTATGGCTAATCATGATCCTGTAGCTCTTAATGGCTTCTTGTGACCCAGTGCCAATGGGGCACAGAGAAGTGCCCTGCCCTAACTGGAGACCAGGTGTGCAGGGCCCTGGTGATTTTCAACCATGGTTTCTGTGAAGCAGTAAGTAGGGCGGGGGGACAGATGTGAGTACGTTGACAGTGGCTTCTACTTTTGAACTAACTGATGTTAGAGCTTATCCTCCAGGGGATTCCTGGTGATTTAATGGGACTTTATCATCAGAGAACTGTACCCTTATAGCATGTGTTCAGGAAAACAGACCTCTGGGTTGCTGACTTCACTTGCATAGAGGTTTTCTTCCCCTCTAGTCATTCTCAGCATTTTGCGGGAGTAAAAGCTAGGAAACAAAAATAATCAACAGGCTTATTCTTTCATCCTTTCTTATATTTCCATTTGCCCCTTAGAATTTATTCTCATACCTTCTCCCACCTTTTATTTTGATTCAGCGGTTCTTGGAATTGAAGAATATTTAGCAAGGTAAGAGTTGCAGAAGGACTCAGTAGGAATCCTATATGAGCCATATAGTTTGCGCCAAGAAAGAAAAGGAAAATGGATTCATGCAGAGACAGTGGAAATGGAACTGATAGCTTCATTTTATGCTTAACTAAAAACGAATGGAATGGGCTTGGCTGGCAGGGTCAGAATCATAAAGGCGAGCAGCTGAGAGCTGTGTGGGGCAAGACAGGATGGAGTTTCTGCCCTTTACCCCCTTTTGAGAACTGATATAGAGAGGACTTTCTGTGCGGGATCTGCTAGGCTCATTTGGAGGAAGTAAATTAGTGTATTAGATGCCGGTGAAAAGCACAGCGCTTGCTTGAACTGCATCCAGCCATCAGAAGGAAAACATAAATTATCACGTTCTCCATTCATATCCCAGGTGTTAAGGGAGGGATCCTAATTGACTAAATTGTTTTGATTGACCCACGTCTTTCTACAGAGGATAGGTCCCCCTTTACTCTACCACCCCCAGCCCAGGGATTCCTCTACAGAGTTTTTATAATATCTGATCTTGTAATCCCAGCTTCGATTAGAGGGTATCATCACAAGACAGGAACTCACAGAGCCAGCCTATGAGCTGACTTAGTTTTAGATCAGCTCAATCCTTGGAAAGACATTCCCTGAGAATTGGGGCAGGCTGGAGGGGATCTCTGGCAGGAGTGTGTGCTGTCCACTGTCTGCAGAAGAGCGGCTGCCACGCAAGCTCCCTGTTCAGGTCAGTGGGGCCACCACCCACCATGCCTGGCCTGTTTCCTTTCTGTGTGGAGCACACACCAGCCTTCTCCTCCTAGTCACCTATGCCCACTGCTTCCACTCAGTCTTGGATTCTTTTCTTTGCCCTCTCTTTCACCCCTGTCGGTTGCCTAGTTCTATAGAGTGTCTGTTGTACATGGCCTTTATGTATTTTCCCAAGGACACCAGTTTTCTTCATTCAGGTTCTTATCACTTTACAGATGTATGTCTGAGTCAGCTGGTCCATGTTAGCGTCACAGCCTCTGGTCTTTCGTCACTTTAGCCCATTTTCGATTCTGCAATTAGACTAATCCCCTCCTCCCCTCTCAAACATATCCTGCTGTTCCCCAGTACCTACAGGATAAAACTGAAATCTGGCACTAAAGGGCCTTTTACACCCCAACTCCAGCGCACCTTTTCAAACTCATGTGTCACTCTTTCCTCTCCAGGAGCCTTGGTTGTAGTTAGACATTTTCATTCTTCCATGGGTTCCATTTGGATGAGTTCTGTTCTATTTTTTTTTTTTAACTTTTTTATTGTATAGTATAACATATGTAAAAAGCAAAGAAATAAAAAAGCAATCGTTTTCAAAGCACTCTTCAACAGGTAGACACAGGATAGATCCCAGAGTTCGTCATACACTACCATATGATCCTCTCAGATTTTTCCTTTTAGCTACTCCAGAATATAGGAGGCTAGTGTGGTATAAATATTTTTTCCTTTTTTTTTTTTTTGCATGGAGCACCGGGAATTGAGCCCTGGTCTCCAGCATGGCAGGTGAGAACTCTGCCTGCTGAGCCTCCATGGCCCACACCTTTTTAAATATTTTTTTTTTTTATCATTACAATCAACTTATTTTTTCTTTTTTGTGAAAAATAACATATATACAAAAAAGCAATATATTTCAAAGCACAGCACCACAATTTGTTGTAGAAAATATTTCAGAGTTTGACATGGGTTACAATTCCACAATTTTAAGTGTTTACTTCTAGCTGCTCTAAGATACTGGAGACTAAAAGAGATATCAATTTAATGATTCAGCAATCATATTCACTTGTTAAATCCTATCTTTTCTGTATAACTCCGCTATCACCTTTGATCTTTCCATCCTTTTCTTTATGGGTGTATGGGCTATGGCCATTCTAAATTTTTCATGTTGGAAGGGTCTGTCACTAATATGGGGTAGGGAGATGGAACTAGCTGATGTTCTAGAGAGGCTGGGCCCTCTAGATTTCAGGTCTTATCTGGTCCAGGGACCCATCTTGAGGTTATAGGTTTTGCTCTCTTATTTCTGTATTGTGCTTTATATTGTACCAATATACTACCAGCAGGACCTCTGAGAAGCTTAAATAAAAATTGGTCTTATCTGTTCCCTAGTCTGGATTGTTTAGAGAGAGAGAGAGAGAATTGTAGATCTCAGAGAGTCTAGGTATCCACATCCAAGGGCATTTCCCCTAAGTCAGAAGGTTCTTTCTGGGGTCCTAGTAGGAGATCAGAAGCACAGATTTTGAGCAAAGAACTTGAACAAAAGGCACTATGTACTTTTAAGGGTATCTGTAAATTAAGAAAACATTGTCTGCTGTAAGAGATATTTTTCTCTAAAGAACATAAATCAGGCACCTAGAATTGAATACCCTCCTTCCCTCTTAACCGTGAAAAATGTCAGCCTCTTATTTATAAGCTTCACTAAGACCAACACCGCTTTTCATTATAATACCATCCCTCTTTATTTTGCTATGTTTAATATAGTTCCCAAGTTTATCGATATTCTTGTTTATTACCTCTTAAAGTCAAGCATTTTGGAGTCACAAATAAGATGGCATTTGAAATGCTGGATTCTGTAATTTTTGAGGATTTCTTCTTTTAGGATCTACAAATCTATATTCATAAATTAGCCTCAGTACCACATAACACCCCTACTAGAGAAGTGACAGATGCTTGTGCTTCAATTCTAGGAATCTCAATCTAAAATCCCATGTAAATAAGGGACCCAGAATAGTGTTTCCTTGCCCATTAATGAATCAGTAGTTCCCTGAGTGTATATGCAATGCTATTTTTAAACTCATTGGTGACTGCAATGATAAAGAGGGTACAAAATGTGCCTTGCCAAGCTTGTGAACGTCCCATGAGTGATATGCATGGTTATTATGAT